>VWZL01005283.1:268229-382847 GCA_013396915.1 Stercorarius parasiticus | reverse complement strand
CAGGCCCGCGGGGGTTCGGGGAGCCGGCCGGCTGCCGGGTGGGCTGCTGCCGGGGCACAGCCGTGTCCTCGGTGTCCCCACGGACGCCGCTGTGTCCTTGGTGTACCCACAGCCACACAGAGTTGTCGCTGTCCCTGTGGTGTCCCTACAGCACCATACAGACACTGACGTGTCCCCAGTGTCCCCACAGCCCAACACTGAAACCATTGTGCCCTCAGTGTCCCCACAGACACCACTGTCTCTCAGCGTCCCCACAGCCCCACACAGACACCGCTGTGTCCTCAGTGTCCCCACAGACGTTGTTGTGTCCTTGATGTTCCCGCAGCCACATGGGGATATTACCGTGCCCATGGTGTCCCCACAGACATCGCCGTCTCTCAGTGTCCCCACAGCCCCACACAGGCACTGCTGTGTCCTCGGTGTCCCCACAGACGTTGCTTTCTCCCAGTGTCCCCAAAGCCCCACACAGATGCTGTTGTCTCCTTGGTGTCCCCACAGCCATGCAGAGATATTGCTGTGCCCACAGTGTCCCCACAGACACTGCTGTCTGTCAGTGTCCCCACAGCCACACACAGACACCACTGTCTCCTCAGCGTCCCCACAGACACTGTTGTGTCCTTGATGTTCCCACAGCTAGATGGAGATACCACTGTGCCCATGGTGTCCCCACAGACATCGCCGTCTCTCAGTGTCCCCACAGCCCCACACAGACACCGTTGTATTCTCGGTGTCCCCACAGACGCCATTGTGTCCTTGGTGTTCCCACAGCCACACAGAGATATCGCTGTGCCCACAGCGTCCCCACAGACACTGCTGTCTCTCAGTGTCGCCGCAGCCCCACACAGGCAATGCTGTGTCCTTGGTGTGCCCACAGCCACACATAGAGACATCACTGTGTCCCCACAGCCACACATACCCACCGCTGTGTCCTTGGTGTCCCCACAGCCACACACAGCCACCGCTGTTTCCTTGGTGTCCCCACAGCCACACACAGCCACCACTGTGTCCCCCCAGCCACGTGAGCCAGACGAATCCCTGCAGACTTGAGGCTCTCGGCAAGTTTGCTTTCCACCAAGCAGCTCTTCTTGTGCCTCAGCACAGCTAAAAATCTTAATTGAAAAGTGATACCACTAATAAATATTTCACCCAAGCCACTAATTATTACATGTGTAATGATATCATGGTGTTCTGCT
The DNA here is from genome assembly GCA_013396915.1 of Stercorarius parasiticus. Classification (NCBI taxonomy): domain Eukaryota; kingdom Metazoa; phylum Chordata; class Aves; order Charadriiformes; family Stercorariidae; genus Stercorarius; species Stercorarius parasiticus. Next base: position 381,654 of record VWZL01005283.1, on the reverse strand, counting down.
TTGAAGATTACCTGGAGTGAGCTGAGGACTTCAAGAGCAGCTCTGAGGGATGAATCGGTGAAGACATCGTGTGCATTCAATATTTTAATTTTTGGTGATTTTCAGATCTGATTGAGACTTCATTTGTGCACACATGTTGTTTTCAAGGTTTGGTTTTTTCTGCTCAATTAGCTGTGCTTCTTTTGTAAATGTCAAAATACCTGTCACCTGTGATACATGTTAATAAATGTTTGTTTCACTTTGGGGGAGAACAGATAAACATCGACTCCTGGTGATGGGGCTGTGAGATTAGCTCATGGGAGGGGAGACGGGTTCTGCTTCAGACCACGTGTTTTGGGATTGTCACATCAGCTGAGCTTTCTGAGCTCCTTGCCCACTTCCAATTAAAAACCCAGCGTAGCAGATGAGTCTGGAAAAACTTCAGGGCCCTGCATTTCTGAAAGCCACGAGGAGTGGCTGAAAAATTGTTGCAGAGGGGGAAAAGTGGCTTTTAGCCTTGCCTGCCGGAGCTGTGCCACCCTGCATGTTCCACATGCAGGAACAACTACGCTTGGTGGCCAGGCTCACTGCCACCACCATGGGAGCCTCTTCTCCCACAGGGACACCGGCAGCACAGGGGGGGTCAGTGGCTGGCTACAGCCCTGTGGCTCTGCATGCCATGGTGCGGGAAGTCCTGGGGGTGCTGAGCTCCCTGCAAAGAAGAGTAAAGTCATCAAGTTCCTGCAAGCAAAATTTTCCCTGTGGTCCCCATTGTGAATCCTGTTTCAAAAGGCTGGGATTTGGAGCTTTGCACCCCTGGCACTGTGTGGGGATGTCCGTGGCTCAATCTTCTTGCGACCAGTCTCACGGAGGGCATCCTGCCCAGGGTGTCAGGGTGAGCTCTGCAAGGCAGAACCTTTGCAAAGCCCTGGGGAACCCTGGACCCGCTGAGGGTGTGGATGGGCTCCTACAAGTGCCCGGTGCTGACATGCACCAACACACCTGGCAAACACAGCTCCAGCCCTGTTTCACATGGTGTGGTGTTGGGACACAGAGGCTGGGCCAAGTTGAGGTTGGGAAAAGGTTTTTCAGTCCCTCACAGCCTTCTTCAGGATCATTTCACTTCATGCCTATTTATTGTCTCCCCAGACAAACAAATAAAAGTACCATATCATCGCTGTGACGCGACTACCTCTCCTCACGCAAGGGTCATGTCATGTAGTTGTGCTGCCAGTCCCTTGCGGTGGGGACGGGTCGTACAGCACCTCCTAGTGCCATTTTGCCTGGCACATGTGTCCTAGCATGACTAGCGCAAGGATGACTACCACAAGGGTGATGGGAACATCTCAAAGATCTCTTCACCGGTAAAGTTCTCATATTTTTTAAAGTCTCTTTTGAGATTTTTAAAATTGATGCAATTTTCATATTATCCATCAGAAAAACCTCATTGCCCTGAGTCCAGTTGTGCCAACTTATCTACAAGTAGTCCCACAACAGAGGAGAGGCCTTTGTTCTTAGGGTTTTCAAGAAAGAAATGCTGTTTATTGTACTGGAGAATGGAGAAATTTCTTTCTGTGTCATGAGGCTGCAGGTGCTCTCCCCCATAGTTTAGGAGCTGGATGTTGGAAAGCTGCAGCTCTCCGTCTTCCGGTCCCAGGCATGACAGCAATGGAACTCTCTAAAATGATCAGAGGAAAATTGGACCATTTTTTATGAAAGGTTTTCTTGCAGTGGTGATTGCTCTGAACTGTTTAGGTGGTTGGAAGCGCTGCAGATATAACTCTGCAGAGGTGGATTCGCTGGAGGAAAGCAGCTGGGGATGACAGAAGCAACTTGCTGGTAGGAACATCACAGACATTCCGTGTCTATCTATAGAGACAGATTGACTTTTCTGACAGATTGTCAGAAAAGATTTCTTAAATTAATTGATGCAAAATAGATACATACAACCACCCAAAAAAATGTGTTCTTCTTTAGGAGCTTTCAGAATTATATTTATCCTTTAGTGGGTGAGATTTTGCTCACTGGAGAACTTCGAAATTGGATATGCTTGAAAGGGTCTGACGAGACATCCAGGCACGGATTGGATTAGTCAAGGTTCATCTGGAAGTGCTGCTGGTCCAGAGGAGCAGGGACGCATTGCCCTCAGAGTGATCAGCACTTTCTCTGTCCTTAATTCACACAGCTCTGTTTTCCCAGTCATTAAGTCTGAACGTACTGTTACAACATTAATGCTTTTTCTTGAGTAAAGGAAAGAACAAGGTTAAAAAGTCTCAGGCTTCTTGCTTTCTGTTTCCAAATGCCATTTTTGTCCAGAAAGGTGTATGCAACTCCCTCTAAAACATCTCCCACTTACGGATGCTTGCATCCGAACCTAAAGCAGCACTATTACAGCATCTCCAGCTGCAGGAAGAATACCTTCTGCTGACAGCAAGAAGAGTAGGGTTTTGAAAAGCTTTCATTGTTAACCTCCCTGCACCTCTTTGTGGCACTTTTTGCAGGAGCCGAGGCCTTCCTCAATGGTGTTGGAACATCCTGAGGAATATTGCCCTGTTAAACACATGAACGGCGCGTGAATCCTGAATTTTGCATCTAGAAAGATGATCTGAAACACGGCTGGGTGAGCCAGCAAAGCAACTGCGCAACAAGCACGGCTGTCCAGCATCCTGCAGGAAGGGAAGCAGCGCAAGTGGAGCGATCATAAAAATTATGTGTGCGTAACTTCCAGTGGTAATATTTCATGGTGGGTAATTGTGTAATTACCCATTATGAGTGGGTAAATGCAGACAAATGAGAGCATTAGCTAAGTCATTTTTGATACTATATTGGTGTATATTGCTGTTTGCTCAGGGTACTAAAACAGAAGCTGTTTGGGTTAAAAGGATGCGTAACGTTGGGCAGTTTGTTTTCAAGATGCAACACAGCTGCAAAATCCACGGCCCTTTCTAGCTTATCACTTTGTAGCAGGCTCCAGGAGGTTTCAAAAAATCTGCCCCTACCTATTTGTTCCCAGCATCGTGAAGTAATTGCTTCTTCTAAAACACTTTCCAGAATAATTACCTAATGACATCCAAAGTGTCCGCATTGCCAGCTCTTTTGCAGGTTCCAGTAAGAGGCAATGCACACCCTGTGGGAATACTGGGCCTTGGTGCCTGCTCGTGTTTACACGACGAACAGGGAGCAGCAAATATCCCTGTGGACACTGTAACGCTTCTCACCTCTCCCGACTGGAGTCACCGCGGCTGTGGGAAAGAGACCTCAGGTGGCCTCGGATATTGGAAACAGCCTCAGTTGAAGAATATTAAAAGTATTTTGTGAAAGGTTGCAAATTTGTTTCCATTTTGTAGGGTGTCAGAGGGAAGAACCTGCTGATATTAGAAAAAATCACTGCTGTAGCATTCGTATCCCTCTCCATTTATTCCCATTAGATGGGGGAAATCAGTGTAGATAATGATTTGTGGAAAAGACTGTAAAGAAAAGCAGAGCTGAAGCAGAGGCCTTTGCTCTGGAAAGAGAGTGGCTGTGGACGTGGCACCAGGTGCTGCGGCGCTGCCTTTGCCACCAGGCTGGCAGGACCCAACCGTTTGGAAGAAACACTCAGAAAGAGTAAACTCCATTTAAAGCAGCCATTTGGGAGAGCTTAACTGAATAGCTCCCACAGGGAGGCTCACATTTGCATGAAAAACAAACAAATCCGCGGTCTTTTTATTAATCCTGGTTAAAGGCCTGAACCAGAATATTTATGAAAGCTGGAAGCAATTAGCGCCTTTGTAAAATCTATGTGCACCGATGGCAACGAGTCATGGAGATGATCTAGAAGGGAAAAGAGAGAGTAAAGCACATCTCTCGTGCTGTTCAGCCTTCCCTGAGATCCCTCATGGCCATGGAAAGTCGCTTGCACTGAACAGGAGATTTGGAAATGGAGGTGAGCCCGCAGCTGCTGGGACACTCACTGCTTCTCCCCACCAGTCACCTACAGCCCCTGCTAGCTCCTGTCCCTAGCCCAGCTGGGATGGAGTTGATTAAATGAGCCAGGGATGGATTGCCTTATACCTGCAGTATGCTGGGGACGGATCTGAAAATGCTGGAGGGGTGTGCTGAGACCTGGTCTGGGATTCACCCTTGCTTTGAGACCATCTGGACGAGCAGAGCCACTCCTGGTTTTGGGTGATGAAGAGGAGGACACGGCACTGCCCAGTGCCAGCTGCCTGGGAATCACGCATCGCCTGCTCGCTGCTGCTCTCGGCGCGTATAGGAGTCCAACATCTGTGATCATTTGTTCTTCTGGCTGTTACCCACCACAACCCCATCCCTTTGGCAACGTGCCATCAAAACCTGAAATGAGTGTTTGCTCAGCTGTACCTCTTGTTTTGGAAAAAGCAATTTTGCAATACAAGTCTGAATTTTGTATGGTAGCAGGTGACTTGGGAAGGGGAAAAAAGAGACAAAGGAAGTGGCAAAGAGTCTACTTAAAAAATCTCTTCCACTTCATAACAATGAGAAATTTCAGTGGCAAGTGAAGGAGGAAGCAGAGGAGCTGCTGAGGGCCAGCCTGGCTTAGGCTGTGCAACAAGTAGTGCTGAGTAAATGGTACCTTCTCCCGAGGACTTGCTGTGATGTCCTTGGACACACGCTGCGAGGGGCCGGACAGTTTGCACCTTGCAGCTGGGCAGATTAAAGAACAGCGGTTACAACACTGGATAACGAGAGCATGCAAGTGGGCAGGTTTGAGCAACACATCCTTTCTGTTAGGCTTGAATAGAGCCCAGTCTGCGGCTGCAGAGTGCCACTGTGAAACACTGCCGCTCAGTAATAACACTAATTTACAGAGGGGAAACAGAAATCCTGGTGTGTCCTACGCTCCGTTTATTTCACCATCTCCTAAAATAGCACAGAAAACAATCCTTGTTTCTTGGTAACAGCGTTATATAGATTGCTGTGTCTTCCAAACAGAATGGCTTAAGCCAGTGCTCTTTTCACCCCTTCACACAAGATCAGCTAATATTTACATTGGGATCCTGGCTGCATCAGGGCTGCGCTGGGAGCAAAGCAGGGACCAGGGAGTGCTGCTGGCCTCGTTTCACCCCTCGGCATTGAGGAAATGTGGGATGAAGAAGGGATGTGCCGCAGGAGACCCAGCTGCTACAGCTCCTATGTCTCTGGACGGTGCAAAAGCCAGGGTGTCGCTGCTGCAGCTCTGCATCTCTCTTACCAGTGCTGTAGCATCTGCTCAGCATCCTCCCTGCCCTGTGCATGGAGTACAGCACAGAGCTCCCTGAATTACAGGATGGGCGAGAAAGTTTCCTTTCTTCAGCGAATTGCCATCTCAGGGGGCAGCTTCCAGTTGGTTGAGGGTCGGTCCCTCCTCTGTGGTGGGACCGGTTATCTGTGTCCTGCTTGGTGGCAGGTGCCAGAGCCCGACTGCCAGGAGAGATGGAGTGCCCCGTGCCACCCACACTGCCGGGAAACTGGGGCTCGCAATGAGGTCACCTCCTAATCTATTTCTGGGTAGTGTGTTTGAAGATGCTTTGGGAAAGCATGCCAGTCCCTCAAAAAAGTCAGTTGAGCCATCGTTTTCCCTCACCTCTCCCCACCCTTGCAGGTGCCGGGGGCTGCTCTCCAGACCTGATTAGCATCTGCAGGGAAATGAGACCTCCCACAGCAGCTGGGCTCCAGAGTCAGAAATAGCCGGGTGTGCTGAGGTAGGAGTGCTTATTCCACCCTGTAACTGGATTTAGACACGCTGCAGCCACCGCTGTGTGTGGGGTGCTGGTGGCTGGGTTTGAAGCAGCCCTGGCCTCCGGAGGCAATGCTGTCACTCCCCAGCTCTCTGCCTCCCACGGTCCTCCTGTGGGAGGTGGCAGCCAGCACATCAGCCTTGGTGGCTTCTGTGCCTTGAGGCTGATGCTCGTGATGCTCCACCTGATGTGCTTCTCCCAGGCACCTGCTATTGCTCCAAGGCACCAGGAGAGCAAGCGCCTCAGGGAGAGAAGGGGTGATGCACGATGAGAGGCACATCAGGGCAGGGGCAGAGGAGGAGAGGTTGAATCGCCACCTTGTAACACAGGGTAGGAGGTGGAGAAATTTAACCACCACATGATGGAAAACATGCTGCATGCCTGGCTGCTCTCCTCCCCTGGGCTTGAGCAGGGCCTGCTCACCATCAGGGATGCGCTTGGCGCTGGCTCCGGACTTTGCAGCCTCTTCGTAGGGTTTATTACATCTGGTGTTAAAATAAATAACACCAAATTAGCCCGACCCAGCGGGACCTGAAAGAGGGCAGATCTGATATCTGTGGCTACTCAGCAAAATCCACAAGCGAGGCGTTTATCTCTGCTTTCTGGCCAGACTGGCAGCATCACATCCGTGTCAGGTTCAGCACCGAAATCCTTTTGCCAAACACTACCGAGAGCACTGTAGCAATATTTTGCTGCCCAATCAACGCTGGCTCCCAGTTTTCGAGGCGTCTATAATTAAAAATGACTGAGGCTTTTTGCAGATAGGAGGACCACGGGAGATTTATTAAATGCACCCTACTCTGCTAGCCCAGAGCCTGGAAATAATTGCGGCTGATCTATTCCAGCATGCAGAGGGCTCCTACAAAACCTGGGCTGGATTGCTGCTGCCATTCGGTGCCCGATTGCCATCCTTGGGGTCACAGCAAGTCAAGGTGCATCTATTTACTTATTTTTAACTTTCTCATGGTAGTTTTTCAACTGGTCCTCATGTTTCAGGAAAGCAGCCAGAGCAGGCAGCAATCGATTTGTAGCAATTATGCTCTGGCTGAGTGATTGCTTCTCTGAATGTACAGTACTCCCACTGCTAAGGAAATAACTCCTAATTTCTACTAGGCTTTGAAGTGTCTTTATTCTGGAAGGGCTGATTTTACTGGTCTTCAACAGATCACTAAAAAACTTCCAGCTAGTGCTTTTTTTCACGGTAATTATGAACCCTGAAATTTCTCTTTGCACGAGCCACTTCCTCACGTTTACAGAAGTGACGAGATGGGATTCCTCTGGGGCCATGAATCTCACTTTTTATTAAACAGCCCAATCATAATGAATGCCTCAGAGTCACCATTTTAAAATAAACGCATTATCAGTACTGCAAAATCTATGTGAATTAATATGTAATATCAGTAAGTAGGACGCTCGAGCAGTATTTTAGGCACAGAATAAATATTTAATGATTTCTGTTCCAAATTTAGTGTGAAAGTGATTTAAATGCACAGCATGCTCCCTGCTTACATATCAACAATTTGACACAAATACCAGCCGGCTGCTTGCGCGCTTCCCCACGATACTGCTCGGCTGCTGCGGAACATCCTCGCCAGTGGCACGACCACGGCTCGCAGCACTTTGCATTTTCTCTGCTATTAATTCAGCAAAGGGCTGGCTCGTACTTGGCAAGCAGACTCCGTGCTGCTCCTAGGGAGTTTGCTGTTGCCATCAGATTGGATGTGAAGAACATCCAGCCCATGGAGTGTCCCATCCAGGAGCTTGGCCGTGGTTGGCAAGAGCAAAAGAGTTTGCAGATGTAGGGGGTGAGGGATTTACTTGAACCGAAAGCTCACACACCCAGAAAGGGGCTGTTTCTCCTATGGTTGTTTTGGAAAGGATGGTGAGTACCTTGACACACCAAGGCCCATTGGGAGGAGAGTGTTTGTGTCCCCTCCTGAGCTGTTCGGCAATTGCTGGATTTGGTTGAGTTTTCTCAAAGGAATTTCTCTTTGACCACTCCAAAGGATCATTTTTTAATTAATTCGTGTGGGCAATGCCACAGCCAGGCTCCCTGTGAAACTCCTGGAGAGATCCCCTGGGAAAGTTTCAGGCTCCCACAAATTCAAAGAGGTTGAAAGCTGCTTTTAACCAATCCCTTGCCAAGTTTGGTGAAAAAAAGGAAGACTTCAGCTAGACCAAACAAAAAAAAAAGAAACTCAGCTTCATGCGTTTCACTTTGAATCACTTAGATATTTCAATGCCTCAGCTACATGCACATTCTTATGGATGAATTAGAAACCCATAGCCCATATGGATGAATATGGGCACTACAAAGTAAATCCGAAGAAGCCCGCAGCTGTGGGCTCACCGGTGGGGGCTGCTGCATTCAGGAGACCTGGGGTGACTTTGGAAAGTCAGTGAAGAACAATGCTTGACTTTTTCCTCTCCATTTGCTGCAGGCAGCCAGCTTGGACGAGGTGCTGCCATGGAGGTCCGTCTGGCACCCGCCGGCACAGCCCTGCTGCCACCTCACCCTTCCCACGGCGGGCTCTGCCTTCCTGGGCAAGGCAAACGAGAAAGCTCTGTCTTAATAAAACACCCCTTTGCAACCACCCGCCCTGAGTCGGGGATGTGCTCACTGAGACGAGACGCAGCTGATCCAGGCTCACAGAGAAATACAGCCAAACACAGCCCTGGTAAAATTACAGACTGATAAAGCTGCTGAAGTCTGTGCAGAGAAACAGGTTTTCCTGAGCAGCGAGGGGGCTGGGTCTGTACCGCCGTGAGTGTTGGCTGCGCTCACACTGCGCGTTTTACAAGCTGGTAAAGCAACCGCTGGGTGAATTTGTGCCTTAAAAGCATATTAATGCAGGGAAATATGCCTCTTTACACCATGGAATCCTCCTCTAATAGTTTGATTACACTTTGATTCCCTAATTTACTGATGGGAAAGGTGCAGAGCTGCACAGATTTCAGCCTTCTAAGTAATTTGACATCTCTGTGCACGATATCACACAGCAGCAGCAGCAGAATGGGCAGGTTTGATGTACATTTTAAAAGCGTCGGTTTTGGATCTCTTCCAAGCATTCGTGCAGTGTTAGCACTTCCCATTACTCCCCAGGTATTTCTGTTGCAAGCAGCATCTTTCAGGTTAGATGCAAAATTTTCTCCTTCACCAAGAAACTTGACCCTGGGGTCACATCAAGCATTGTATGTGTATACATATATATATACACACAAATGAATATTTCTACATGTAAGTGATGGTTAAGAAGACAATAACAGCAATAAAATTGCTATAGAACTGTCTCACCCTATTAATTGAAAAGATTATGTTCTTTGTAATGATCCTAGGACACTACTAATTTAAAATAAATTATAAAATGGTCAGATAGCTTAACAAAAATAATTCTCCCGTATCATGGTGTCTGTGATACACAGGAGCACCTTACTGCCTTGGTCTTGGGCAGTGCTCTGGACTGAACACCATTTGCGGAGATATTAACACAGAAAGAGAAAAGATCCTGTTTAACAGCAAATCAAGCTGCAACAGGTAGTCAGCGTTATAGGACACAGCTTTTCAGATTGCAGACTTGCTGAGTTGCTTCTACCATCATTCTCAGCCAGGGCATGGCTTGTCCTACAGAAAAATCCTATTTCAGCAGGTGGTTTGCAGCAGCTGGTCTGTGATACCGGCAAAGCCCTGGTATGGAACGGGGACAGCCGCTCTGGTCTCCCAGCGCTAATGCATCTCTCCCCATCTGGCGTTGCCTCGAGGGCTGCATGTGCTCTGGGTGCGAGGGCATCCCAGCTTCCAGCCGCACAGGCGCTGGGTTTCCAGGACACCCACGAACTCCCCGTCAGTCTTGGTGGGAGCTTCTCCACCTGGACCCTCTTCGCCCTCTGTGTATCAATCAATCACACATCTTTAGGACAAGTCCTAAACTTCACCCGTTTTGCAGAGCCAGGCTTTGTTTCTCTGAGAGGATTACGCAGATCAAGACAGAGCTCTTTCCTTCTAAACAGCAGATTTTGAAAAGCGGGACTGAAACACTGTTTGAACACTCGTTGCTTTATTGGCCTCCCTGGCATAATCTCTGGCAAGCTGATTTACTGCAGCTGTTTCACTGTGTGTAGAGCAGAGGGAAAGGCTGTGGGCCTCCCCAGCAGCTCTTCGAGCTGCGTGGGTAGAGGAAAACAGCTCCAGTCAGCCCCATGCCGCTATGGTGAGATGGGGCGGTAAGGATGAACAAGGTAGTGTGGTCCTTGGATGGGCTGGGAGTGAGGTGGAGAGACACACAGCTGCACAGGGCAGCCTGGCTCTGTCAGAGCCATCAGGACTGAGTCTGCTGGGGAGTTCAGCTCCTTCAGAGTCCCCGACCAACCTCTAGAGGGACCTGATGGAGGCTTGTGATCTTGGGCATTCTGCACCATAGAATCATAGAATGTGTTGGGTTGGAAGGGACCTTTAAAGGTCATCTAGTCCAACCCCCCTGCAGTAAGCAGCAACATCTTCAACTAGATGAGGTTGCTCAGAGCCTCATCAAGCCTGGCCTTGAATGGCTCCAGGGATGGGGCCTCCACCACCTCTCTGGGCAACCTGGGCCAGTGTCTCATCATCCTCAGTGTAAAGAACTTCTTCCTAATGTCTAATCTAAACGTCCCCTGCTCTAGTTTAAAACCATTGCCCCTCATCCTATCGCTACGTGCCCTTGCAAACAGCCCCTCCCCAGCCTTCTTATAGGCCCCCTTTAGGTACTGGAAGGCCGCTATAAGGTCTTCCCGGAGCCTTCTCTTCTCCAGGCTGAACAACCCCAACTCTTTCAGACTGTCTTCATAGGAGGTGTGCTCCAGCCCTCAGATCATCTTCCTGGCCCTCCCCTGGACCCGCTCCAACAGATCCATGTCCTTCTTGTGCTGAGGGCTCCAGAGCTGGACGCAGTACTCCAGCACCACGCTGTATGTGCTCGGTGCCACCTGTGCACCGTGCTCTACATGCTTTGTGTGTACCATGCTGTATGTGCATTGCGCTGTCTCTGCACTGTGTTGTACACTGAGGTGTACGTGCCCTGTGCTGCACGTGTGTGCACACACCATGTTGTACGTGCATCGTGCTGTACCTGCACTGTGCTGCCCCTGCCATCTCTGCTATGGGCATAGCCCCTGCTCGGTGCCCAGCCAGCACAGTGAGGGCCAGCTTGCCTCTGAAAGCATTTGTGGAAGCGGGGCTGGCAAAAACACAACGTGAAAACCACAAGTCCCAGCTCATGCTAATGAGGACCAGCCGCAGGAGGGTTAGCACCACCGCTGAGGGCTGCGCAGTGTTTTACCACCAGTACGTGGAGATGGAAATAACTGCGAAGCCTGATAACCCTAGTGGTATTTGTGATTTGAATGAATGAGACAATTGGCTCCCTGGACTCATCCAAATTTCCAAACACATCTTCAGATGGGAAAACAGCCAAAATACTCTCCCCCAAGGAGGCTGGCAATGGCAGAGGGAAGAAGGAAAGCAGCATCGCTTGCTGGATTACAAACAGCTGGGAAAAGGCTAATATCAGCTAAACCCTGCAGCTCGAAGCGCAGGGGGAGGTAAGAAGCTCTTCACTAGGAATAACCGTAACTACAAAAACCTGCCAGCAGACTCCCCAGTCACAGCAGGAGCCAGCACTTGTGTCACCCGGGCAAGCTGTCCCTGAGCAGCCTTTGTGCTTTGCCTTTTCCCTGCCGGATCCCACCACTGTTCGGTGCTGTCCTGTGCGTGCAGGAATGTGTCTGTTACTGCAGACAGTAATGACAAGCCCCAGGGAGCTGCTCCACCATTATGTGGGAGGTACTGGGCTTGTACGCGCTCCTGCAAGATCAGAAAAGCAGGGGCAGGTAGGCAGGGACACCTCTCTGCAGATGAGAGATGTCCAGCCTTCCCTGCCCTGCAATGACAGGCCTGAGCTGAAATCGAAGGACACAATCAAATGTTTTTTGGCCACAAGTGATGAGAATGGATTTTCAAGGCTGACTGCAGCCTCCAAACCTGAATGTCACCCAGTAATTCCTGATTGAACATGCCTGCACTCCAGCAGTGCCTTAGTTCAGGATCCCCAGTCCCGATGCAAAGCCCTGCAGTGCGGGGGAAGCTGGCGTATCCACATAGCTTATTAAATATTGTCTCAATCAAACATTTTGTGCCACCTATTCAGCTTTTTGCCTGGGCTTGGCTCCCATTTCATTGCACTATTTTCTGCTAGGCAGCATCATATACTCCCTCTGCATAGACTCGTGTAGGCTCTGGCCAAGCCCTCTTAAAAGGCAGTAAATTATGCCGAGGTACCAAAGATACTAAGCTCAGGATTGTTCATTCAATGCTTGTGCCGCTTTATGTGAGGCTCTACAGCACGGCAAATATACCTTTCTTTTATTTAATTTTTCCTACATTTGAGATAACATGTTTCTCTGTCTAAAAATACATGAACCGATAAAGGTGTCGTGTTTATTTCTAGCCTTCCTACTGTCCCTCATCTCTTAAAAGTCTTACAGTTGTAGAGGAGTGAGAGAAAGAAAGCTCTCACAAGGCCACTTTCCGTAGTGTTTGCTGCCCTTTTCCCCTCTGAAATAGAAAGTGGGTGACTAGGTAAATATTGCTGCAGTTTATCAAGCCCTCCGAGAGCGTATGTCACAGCAACCACAAGCAGACTGCCTCTTGCTATCTAATTTCTCATGGTAATTCACAGCCGAGGAGCTGCTGCTCCTGGTGCCCTCGGCAGAGCATTGTCCCGGCAGGCAGAGAGGGCAGGGAGCAGGAGGCTTCCCAGGGAGCCCTTCGCAATGTCACTGCCACATGAGAGGGTGTTTTTTGAGGGAAAAACTCTAAAACTTCACGATCTGCAGCACTTATTGAGATTTACTGTTTCACCTGTCCATGCACCCCCCTACTGGGGTGATGCGCAGGGGATCAGTGCCCGCTGGGATGTGCAGCCCCCATGGGGAGACGGGCTGAGCATTTCAACACTGACACTCCCCAGGTGACCGTGACAAAGATGGCAAGCACCATTTCCCTCACAGGGAACTGCAACACATTCCCCATCGTGCTGATATTTACAGTCTTTGTTGGTTTATTTTCTTTCCAAAACATGTGCCTTCTTGTACTCTACTCTGAGAGCTTCTCCCATTTCTGCTTCGCTCTGGTCAAAGAACAGCGCTGGGCCATTTTTCTTGTCATTTCTCTATTTTTGCCTGCCTTTTTATATATGCTCTTTTTTTGCCCGCAGATCTCCCCGCACGCAGCTGGCCGTGCCTCTCCAGCCAGCTCAGCCGCTCGGGACTGGCCGCGGGATGATGTTCGAAATGGCAACTTGGCCCCTGACCAGTCATGGAAACAGCTGAGACCACAGACATTTCAGAGACCCACAGGGGAAAAAAAACCCAAAAGCAATTGCTGCTGCCTGTGATTTACAGGTACCGCGGGGGCCTTGGCAAACCGCTCTCTTCATACAGCCACATTCACCCCATCTGTAAGAGTAATCAAGGGACACAGCAATCAAGGAACGAGCCGGCCTCTGAAAATGCAAATGCGATGTATATTCTTCAAATATCTGGCACTGCTTTTCATTTTTTGCCTTTAAACATAAATCCAAGCACTTCTCTATATTAACAAAAAAATTGCTTGATTGCAGCCCGTTAGGGGTTTCATTAGTGTTCTTGGTGCAGAAAAGCTTTAGGTAATTAACTTACGGAAAACTGGTGCTAAAAAGGGTATAAGATATAAGTTTAATAATGCCACATAGATAATGAATCTTCCCTTAACAATGCACTGAATTTGTCCAACATTTTTAAAGCATTTTGAAAGCTAATTTAATCTGACAAGGATGAATATGAGTAAACAAAACATGAGATTTAGCAAGCAGCTGCCAGTCATACAAACACCCCTGTTCTAGTAGCTTCGTGTCTTGGTCATTTCACTGGTTTCAACAGGTACTTGAGCTTTTTGATGGGTTGCGCGAGCTCGGTGTCACACTGCCTGTGCGATGCTGGGGCAGGAGATCACAGGACCGCTCAAGCACTCCCCTTTTCTTTCCCTTTAATTTCCACCTCCTTCTGTAACCCCACAACATTTGAAGTTATGAATCTGAATATGTGGCGTGTCCTTAATTTACTGCAAACTTAAAAATCTCCTGGAGGTTTTGGATTTCGCAGCCAGTATGGAAGTCGAATCCATAGGCTGTTTAGGGGCATTAAAGCAAAGCAGAAGAAATCCTCGCACTCCCCTGCTTCCAGCTCTCCAGCCCGTGATGGCAAAACTGCAGTGACAGCGATCACGGCACAGGGGCTGTTTCAGGGCAGGAAAGTGATGGAGGAAGCAGATGGAGACTGAACAGACTGAACTGCAGACAGGAGTCTGCCAAAGGAGAAAGAGTGGAAGGGCTGATGGGCCAGGGCCATGCCGTGCTGCAAGCACCCTCTGGAGCCGTCTATCACCAAAACTGCTGGTTCCTTACAAACAAGAACCATCTTTTGCAGAGACCGCAGCACAACAGGCATTTTCAGGCTATGGTCCATCTCCTTTTATAATAGGTGTCTTAAATGTGTCTGATAGCTCCTGCCTTAGCAGTCTTGATTTGTCTCCTTAGTTATGAAAGGAGTCCATGCCACTAATGGAGACGGAGATGTTTATAATAATGTCTCCAATGTCAGAGGAGATGTATTGCATCCCAAAAGCCACCATTTAGCTCACTTCTGTGTTGTGCTAAGACACTTTCTCTGACAAAACGGTTCTCCTAATCACAGAACACATCCTATATCGCATCCATATCTTGAGGCGCCTAGGGAGAAATATCAATGGAAAAAGCTTTGTCAAACCGCAAGATATGATCCATTTATGTTTGACTTCTCCAGTGAATCTATACGTTTCTGGACTGCAGCCATGCTGACATTTATTTCTGCAAGAAATCTCCAATAAAACAGAGTATCTGATATTAATGTGATTGACCTGCTGGCCTTGCTGAAGCTGCAGGGAAGTAAGTGTACATTTAATCAATTTTGCTGTGCATGTAGAGGTCATCATTGTGAATGGGCTCCTGGAGATGCTGTTCAGTTAGAGAAGAAGATTTTAGATTCCAATATCATCTTGAGAATGCAAAATATCCAAGAAATGTCTTCCTATAAGAGCCTGTTGGAAAGGACCTTGATGCTGCAGATGCACACAGTGCCATGTGCTTTGGAAATGTGGCTGCTTCCCTGGCCCCTGGGTACCATGAGCATCCCTTCACCTGGCAATTTGTCCCTGCAGAGAGCACGCTCAACACTGCTGGCTGCAGAGCAAGCTATGGTTGGCCATATGAAAGGTTTTAGTGTAAATCAAGAAAAGCAGCATTCCCGAGACGCTCAATGCTTGGGAAATGCATGGACTGGTGTACAAGAAGATGCTAGCAAGGCTTTGCTTTAATAGAATGCTTTTTCTTTCTATTTAGCACTAAAGTAAACTTAACACAGACTCTGGGGTGTTTGGTGTTTTTTTTTTCCTTAAGTAAATATGTGACTTTCTATAATAATTTTAGTGTAAGCAATCAGAGATGATGCTTGTGAAGTAATTGTATTTTATTTAATATAAGCCTCATCTGATGGCTAACTATGGATAAACAAGGCCCACTCTGATCCTGTGTTCATTCATATGGCACTACTTTCTATGTCATTTGAACTGCAAGTTCCTGGCACAGGGGCTATTTTTATATTTTGTATTTATACAGAGCCTCACACAAGAGTATTACTAGAAAATAATTACAACCTAGTGACATAAATTACTGGAGAACTACTTATTTGGGTCCTGTGTGGAACAAGCAGTTATCAAAGCAGGTAGCCATATCCTGGAAGACTAAAACTTCTCAAGAATGTAACACGTTATTCTCCATTTATTGATACCCCAAAGTGCTATTTTTTAAGATTCAGACTGTGCGGTGTGAAGAGAATTGATGCAATTTATTTTAAACAATCTGAGCAAAATGCAAAGAAAGGCATCTCCATCAGAGAGGAGGGTGTTGTCTTCATCGCTCGCTGGCCTTTGTCTTCTGCTGAAATCACCAGCAGGGTGTGTGAGCAGCTCGCATGCTATCCAGATGTGCTGAATTTTGCATTGGGAACTCTGTATTTGAGAAAATCACAGAAAACCTAGAGTGCCTGTATCTGGGGAGGTGGTTAAAAAGGGAATTCCCTCAAGACTGGCACTGTGTGTGGAGTACAAGTCCCCAGAGTTTGACTGAGATGCAAGAGGAGACGTGGCATTCCGGAGAGGAAATGTTCAGGACAACAGATGCCAATCCTCACAAATCCAGACCCAGATCTGTGATCCCAGGTGGCTGGGGAAGGCAGCAGCCCTGGGGCACACATCTGAGTGCTGGATGGGCTGCCAGGTTTCCTCGCTCTTTGGTAGAGCTATCATTGAGGTGAACGTTCTTCCTGACCACCATATCATCACCTGCCTCAAGAGGTTCCCGTCAACCTTTCTTCCTCTTTCAAAATCCCACCATTGAGAACGTTTCATGGCTCTGACAGCAGCAGCTGGGCCAGGCTCACATCCTTAAAATCATAGGATGACCTCTGATAATCTAGGTCTGTTACCTAAAGGAAGAAACAGAAATAATCGAGAAAACATGCTGCCTGTCCAGCAGAAAATGCTCATCAATTTACAAATTAACCCCATGCAGAAAAGCCAAAGTCAGAAAGCCCTGGCCCCATTATCCCAGCAAGGAGAAACTGTTTGCATTTTTGGGGCATCCTCTTTTCAGCAATAAGCTGTTGCTCATGTGAGTGCACTTATTCTCCCAGCCCAGCAAATGTGTGCAGCTCAGGGTGCTCCTCAAGCAAGATCTCATAACTCATGGAAAGCTGGAAAAAAAAATCTCAGCTAGTCACACATCCATTTGGTACTTTGAAAAAGCCGGTTTCTAATGCAAAACAACTATGTACCAGGGAAAACTGTGAAACAGAACTCAGAAAATACAGAAATACCTTTGTAGGCTGCTGCAACCAAAGCCTCTGAACGCCCCAGTCCCTCCACTGGCAAAGGATCCCTGAGATGGTTACAGAAATCGGATGTGTCTCAGAGAAA
The DNA here is from genome assembly GCA_013396915.1 of Stercorarius parasiticus. Taxonomy (NCBI): domain Eukaryota; kingdom Metazoa; phylum Chordata; class Aves; order Charadriiformes; family Stercorariidae; genus Stercorarius; species Stercorarius parasiticus. The sequence goes on along the minus strand of VWZL01005283.1, from coordinate 364,857 downwards.
CAATGAAAGGAACAATGTTTGCATCTAAATAGAAAACGAACAGAAAAGGGAAAAGTTGCAATTACTGTAATCTGGAAATTAGAAACTGGATAAATTAGATAAGGGTAGCAAAAGAATACAAGAGACAGGCTACAGCTCCAGAGAAAAGAGCAGCAAGAAGAAGTCTTTAAAATATATTAGGGATGAAGAGAAGCCAAACAATGTCTTTGGACCATTACCAAATTGAAATTATAGAAATGGCAATAATTATACAGAAAGGCGAATGTTTTTAATGAACAAATATTCCTGTTCTGAACCTGGGGAGGAAAAACAACCACAAATGATGCATTCCCATCAGATGACGATGATACAAGAATTTGCATAACAGCAGAAGTTCAGGAGGTAGCAAGCAGTAGTTACAACCGCTAAGCGTCTTCAAATCAGCAGTCTAAATAATTTGCATAGAAGTGTTTTGAAGAGAACTTACTGTTTTTCTGGACTGCTAATGCTGTTTTGGTACAGATCATGGAGTACAGGCAAAATTACAGCAGGGGAAGAAAAGCTGCTACTTAAGGGAAAGCTGGATGATTTGGATATTGATAGGCCTGCTGAGCTTTGATCCTGGGGAGATAATGGATCCCAGACAATGAGAAACAACTGCAGAAGCTAAAAAATAGGAAGGGATAATATCATTAATGCCCATCAACAGGGGCTGATGAGGAATAGATCTTCTGAAACTAACTGGATTTTTTTTATAATGAGATTACAATTTTGCTTAATAAAGGAAATAGTGTTGATTTAAGCTTCTGTAAAATATTTGACTTGGTATTCTACAATGTAACGTTCAAGAAGCCAGTTCAGTACAAAATCAACACAGCGCACAAAGTGAATTAAATACGAGCTAAAAGAATTACCTGTCAAAGACCAGTTGATGTGGGTATGTTTCAAGTGGGATCTACGCAGAAAGCACTCTGTGGCCCCAAGCCAGGCAATGTTTTACTAGTTACCTGGAAAAAACCACATGAAATCCCGTCAGATCCTGCTGACCCATGCTGAAGCAAGCGGTGAGCAGTGGACAGGAGAGGTCCCTGATGCAGGGGCAGGTGTCTCCTGCTTAGCTGAATGAGATGAAACATGCACATTTTCTTTTAGTTGTAGGTAAGATCATATGGTGGACGAGATTGTGGCACTTGTGCTTGGCAAGAATGGGGACGTGGTGGAGCTGTGCCCAGGAGATCAGCTTCTGAGAGGGAATTGGATCTGAGGATGGGTAATTAGGTATAAAATGGCTAAAGGGCTAATATAGGGGAGACTGAGACAATTATTTCTGAAATACTGTGCAGTGGAAGGGCACACTCGTAAGTGCTGAGGTGGGTCAGCTCGCAGTGGAAATGTTTCCATCAGACTTTGCAGTGAAAAACAGGATCTTTTATTAGAGCTCAGCTGGAGACTGCAGCCACTGCAGGACTCTACCTATTGAACTGAGATCTCTGTTTTTTCCAACATCAATTTCAATGGTTTTCTTTTTTAGCAGTTCCTTCAGTGCAACAAAACCAGTGCCTCATCTCTTGCAGAGGGCTCAGTTTGGTGTGGGCAGATTCTTCTGTCATCCCCCTTCCCCTCTGTTTCATAGCATGGTTTCATCTCTTCCATGATCAGCTGCTGAAGCACCTCATCACACATCACTTAATATGCTGGCACATGTAATGATTTTTCAGTCATTTGGCTTCCACACAGTAATGATGGATTTGGGGTTATTTTTCTTTCTAGTAGCTGATGATGGCTAAAGTGCTTAAGGATGCATTTGCATCCAAGCAGCTCATTTCGCATGGCCTTTGGATCACTAAGCGCAGATCCTTGCTCGGGGGGCCTGGGCACCCCAGCACCAAAGGCTCGGCTACAGTTCACCTGGGTGATACACTGCTGGTACGGACACGGTGAACAACCTCACCCACAGGGCACACCGCTCCTTTGGGATCACAAAATATTTACAAAGTATGCCCTGAATCCATGACTCCATATATTTCTTTAATTTTTTTCTCTTAAGTTATCAAGAGCTGTGAATAGCTGGTAAAAGCCAAGTATCCTGAGCTCAGTTCTCATGAAGGTTTGGATGTCACAGACCTATCCTGAAGCCAGAAGATCACCCCTTGTGTAACTGAGGTTATGTCAGCAAGCTGTTTCTAAGTTAATCACGGTTCAAAAGTGTTCCGCAGGCTTTTTCTCCCCTGTCTTTTTGCTACTCTTTAAACAAAGCCACAGCAAAATACCTGCAGTAATCTGCTGTGTTCACGTGTCAGGCAGCAGCTTTAAGATACCGATTTTTAACCTGATTTGCTGGGGTGGCAAGAGTGAGCATTTGGGCTCTGGCACATTAAGCCACGCCATAACATTTGCTGGACCCCCCAGATTTCGATTCAGTAAGAAAAGCAGCAGCGCTGGTCCTTCCTGTTGCAGAGAAGCAGCGCTGGAGCTGCTGCATCCTAACCCCCGTGCGACCTGGGGGACCATCTCGCTGCGGTCCCACATCACAGCTGCGTTGCTCCTGCTTTCTGTGCTCTCGTGCTGCCGAGTGCCATACAGGGAACCAACCCGTCTTCACTTGGTTGCTTCTTTTGGGAACAAAAATGCTCAAGTGCAGGCATTTATTGCATTTCTAATGCATACACACAGCTTTCATACCAGCCAATAGCTTTTTAGGGTAAGGGCCTGTTAATTAAAATTGAATTAAAGAATAAGTCAACCTCTACCGTCACTGAGAAATAAACCAAATGAGACCTTGGCAAGAACAGAGAGCTCTGAAAGAAATCATCTGCCCTCCTGATGGCACAGAGCCAGGCACTGAGGGGATGAGACCCATGCAGAGGTGACACGCTCCCGGTCTTGGGACATACGTGCGGAATTCGGCAAAGGCGGGTCTGTGCAGATGCATCTGCCAGCAGGAGGGTGGAGGAGAAGAAAAGCAATTAGAGCCATTATTAATCACTTGTGGACCGACTGATTACACAGCATTAATAAGGAGGGAGTAACGATGAAAGCAGTGCACCAACCTGGCTGCCTTTGCTTTTCCCCACTGCGGACGTGCTGGGCTCCTGGTGCCAGCTGGGACTGCCACTGGTCCCACCAAGAGAACCTCCAGGCTATGTGGCATCCCACGCAGGGTGCCCCATGGATGAGTCCTCTGGCAGCACATCCCTCTCCATATCAGTCGTGGGGACACTGCGGGGCACACGGGCTCAAAGTCAGACCTGGACGTATTCGTGGAATTCAGGCTGTGCCAAAGGCAACTGAGGACGCCGAGCTCACAAAGGGAAAATCTCCCTGGAGAGATGAAAAATTGCTTTTCCAATTTTTTTCATTTTAATTTTTTTTCCCCAGATGAACATTGCAGAGAGATCAGAGCCTAAAAGTAGTGGGAGCTTTTAAACAGCAGATTGCCCGATGACAGGGAGGGCTGCAAAAGTATTTGATGGTTGTTTTGACTGAAGATGAAAGCATTGCATTGCTCAGCCACACAGGAGGCCACAATCCTGTGACAGAAACAGTTACTTTAGAAAGGAGGAAAACCTAAATATTTGATACTGTTTCTTGGAAGTAATGATCAGAGATTTTATTTCTATTTTTTAAAGACGCTGAATAATTTACTTTGTGATAAATATTACTTTAAAAAATTCTGGGAAAACAAACGCAGAACAAATGACTTTAACAGAGATCCCCAAAAGCTCTCCTGCATAGCTATTATTTCCTCATCCTCTTTGCAAGGAAAAGTCTATTTAAAGTTTCTATTTATGATAGTATTCAGACAGCTTTATCTGAGCATGCGAAGCATTTCTTAGTTTCATCTGTCAATGGCTGCCACCGAAATCAAAGGCTTCACCAGGGGGCTACACCTGTTGTGCTGCTTTATTACTTATTAGTCATCCCTAACTCTCCTCCAGCAGCTGAAGATCACAGTGTGACTTGTCCCCAGCGAAGCACAGCGTCGTGCCGCTCCTCCCACGCCTTGCCAAAAGGGTATTTCCTTTTGATTAGATATTAGCTGAAAGCAGCTCGTTGGCAGGATCCTCCTAAACGTCGCCCTTGCTGTGCTAACGAAGCAGGAGTTTGCGGGGGAGCACAGAGCTCCTCCTGGGATGGCGGAAAGCACCCAGCTCTGCTCCCCCAGACCAGCCCAGGGGCCTGATAACCACAGTGGAGTCTCAAATAGAGTCCCAGCTCTCACAGGATGGGTGGTCTGGTACGTAAGTAATAAGAAATATACATAGTTCCCAGCCAGCCCAGCAGCCAGCCTGGTGCACTGGCCAATCTCTTGAGATGCTCACCTCAAAAGTAACTTCTGCTTTTGATGTTGCGCTCTCTTGTGGAAAGCTTTCTGCTGCTGAGCTTTTGTATGTGAACAAGCATCACTTCAGTTTCCACGATCTGGACCCAGTGCCCTCCTGGAACGCCATGTCTCCTGGGGTGGGCAGTGCTGCTGCCTCCTGCCGCTGTGTGGATGGGTGAGGACATGAAGCCAGGCAGGATGGAGCTGCAGTCATCTCACCTTCTCATTCAGCTGCAGTTGGGCTGCTGCTTTTCTTCTTGTATTCTCCCACTTGCAGGAAGTGGCTCCCAGCATATACCAGGAACCCGTCACAGACGTTCTTTGGAGCTCATTTACATTTAAGTGTCTTGTCCATAGCAACCTTGCTATTAAATGGAGTGACACTTCCCTCCCTGGATCTGAAACCTGCCTGTCACGGCTGGTGGCCAATACTCAGACTCTGTCGGGACCGCACACAGTGTCCTCTGTCCCCAGTGGAAGATGCTGAGAAAAGGAAACCTGCACAGAAGTCAGGCAGCACCCAGAAAACCATAGTTTTGTTCCCATTCTGAGAGCAGACTGGGAAACATATAAAGGAGAGACAATATTTTACATATTTGATGCAAAAGTATAAAAGATTCACAGCATAAAGAAATACACAGACTGATAGAGTTGGGGTTGTTCAGCCTGGAGAAGAGAAGGCTCCAGGGAGACCTTATAGTGGCCTTCCAGTATCTAAAGGGGGCCTACAGGAAAGATGGGGAGGGACTCTATCAGGGAGCGTAGCAATAGGACGAGGGGTAACAGTTTTAAACTGAAAGAGGGGAGATTTAGATCAGATATTAGGAAGAAATTATTTTCTGTGAGGGTGGTGAGGCACTGGCCCAGGTTGCCCAGCGAAGCTGTGGCTGACCCATCCCTGGAGGTGTTCAAGGCCAGGCTGGATGGGGCTTGGAGCAACCTGGTCTGGTGGGAGGTGTCCCTGCCCAGGGCAGGGGGGTCGGAACTAGATGGGCTTTAAGGTCCCTTCCAACCCAAACCATTCTGTGCTACTAGAGATACATAAGTTCAGTCGAGTCTGACTAGTTTGTGGGGATAACTATGGTGATGGGTGTGAGCGCTGGGTCTCTCTGGCCCAGACACAGCCTAAGCACCAGGATTTGATGGGAGCTACAGCAATATTAACCCAGAGTAGCTCGCTGTGGGGTGCAGTTGGTTGTAGATTGCATGTAACGGGGTTAAGGACACAACTCTCACTCGCTAAAGCTACCAGGCAGACACTTGTGCCTGGGAATAGCATCACTGAAGTCAACAAGGCAATGCAAGAACTTGCATGGCAGCAGCTTTAAGTGGAGACTGAATCTGCTTCTACATCATCACAGTCCTGTAACCCCCATTTCAAGAAGAGAAAGGGTTCAGGAACTGGATGAACTTTGCACAAAGTTATTCCCAGGTATTCCTCCTGCCTTTATAGAAATATCACAATTTTTAGGAATTCTGAAATCTTTTCTTCTCCATAACCAAATATCTCCAGGGTGGAAGTCAGAGATGTATTTTGGGGGTTTACCATTGGGGTGGGGGAATGACAAGGAACGCACAGGCAGGATGGAAAGACATGGTGCAGTGACATTATACTGTCAAAATCTATGACATTTGAAAGCCTCTATCAGCCCTACAGTTGCCGAACATCCACACTGGTGTGCACACCTCCAGGCACTTGCATGGCCACAACTAGCTCCAGTGTCTGTGGGATGAGCAGCTGTTCTAGAGGCTCGAGTTGACTGGGCTCACTTGTCAAGGATGCGATGGGAATGGAGATGGAGCATCTCAGCCGCAGCAGGACGCTGCACCAGTGTGTATTAGGAGTGTGCAATAGCCCAGGGTGGGAAACATTAGAGTTTCACCTCCCCTGTACTCACGCCCTGTGGGCACATCCTGCCTTTAGGCCCTTATGAACCTTGCCTTTCTTTTCATATAGGATTTATTAAAATATTGATCAGAATCTCAGTGCTGTTGTTAAGGGATGAAGCTTATAGTCAAACCAGGAGGAAATCAGAAAGGTTTCTGTGCTCACAGGCAGTGGCTGGTGCCCAGCAGCCCCTGAGGAGCTTTGCTACCAGCTATGGACCAGCGGAGTAGTCCAGGGTGCCGCTGGTGGGTGCAAGGAAGCAGCACCAGCCTCTTCAAAAATTTAATATAGTCACCAGTAGCAGGGAAACAACATAGCCTATGTCTGCCTGTACCTAAGATTTGGGGTAGATAGGAGTGTGTGAAGGCACACACATTTTCTTGCAATCCTTGTGTACTGTTGAATTTTTTCAGAGTTGCTCCTTTTTTATTTTAATAATTTGAGTGAAGACTTGTTCTTAGAATGATGCGGGGTTTTTTTTCTAGTGGGCTGAAGATGTTATGTCTCTGCTCTGTTTGTTGCCCTGCAAGGGAAAATATGAATGTGAAAAAATAAACACATAAAATGGATTTTGAACCCACATTTTTGGAGTGATTCAAAGTAATTGTAGCGCTTCAGAATTTCAAGAGTGCTTTGGGTTTCTGGGCTTGTACAGTTTAGAGCAATTGAAAATTAATGGAGTACTTAAAGTTTTTAAGAGCACTTCAATTTGTGAGTGATCAGAGTTCGGGGATGCAGAGAATAAAGTAATTTAAAATAACTGGAAATGCTTTTCAGAGTGTTTATCGTAACTCTGGCATAAATGGCACCATGTTCATGGGCTGCCAGTACTTCCATTGTGTCCTGTGTGCCACCAAGTTTCATCGCTATGGCAATTAGCCCTTCAATAAAATCACCTGGCTGATCATGGCCTCTTAAGTGACAATCTATATTTTTAAAGAGCCAAAAAGCTGCATATGCTTTGGGCACCATTTCTTTGTTAAAGGCTTCCTTCCATTTATGTGAAGGGCCTTAGGCCCAGCTGAAAAATTAAGGAAATCCTCAAGGTCAAATTGAAATCTGCCACCCCAGTTGCTGCTGGTTGGATTTGCTGCACAACGACCCTCCTGTGCACAACCATGCTCACAACCATGCTAACAACAGCTTTCCACATTTTCTTGACTCGTTACATGTTTAGGCTTTATTTCCAGTTCTCTGGTTTCCCCCAAGCAGCCTGCTGCAGAAATAGAGCAGGAATTGCATTCTCTCCTTTGCACAGGGGTGTCTATAGTCATACCTTAAGGCATGTAGATACACACAGCCTAAAAAACCTGTTTCTGAACACAGTAGTTTAACTTAAGTGAAACAATTAGATCTTACAAAACCAAAATAAAATAACTCTTTGAGATTTCCTGGAAAGATACACTTGTGAAGGTATGTTTTCGTGCTAGGAGGAAGGTAGATACACAGCTATGAGAGTACTTGCACAAATTATGCCTAATGTAGCTCCTCAATGGACTATCAGGGCATTTCCTTCCATATCTATTGAAACTTGTGACTAAGAAATTACTTCTCAGTTGTTCCATTCATCTGCAATAAATCTCATGACTGCAGAGGGAAAGATGCCATCCTGAAATTACAGCTTTCCTGTCAATGTGCTTGAACAGGTTACCCAGGGATTGTCATTTTTCATCTGAAAGCAGACATCAGAGTTCCTTTTTCAAAGCGTTATTTGAAGTAGTAAATGATGTGGAGAAAAGAGCTGACAGCAGAAAGGAAAATAACATTTGCACATCTTGCACAGCAATTTGAGACAAGGCAGGTGCCAGAGGAAGAGCTGATCCACAGGGAGGTATTGCCATACTGCAGGAGGGGAGTTCCCTGGGCTTAAACCCCAACTTGACATATCTCTAAAGATTCAAAGTTTTGCTGTTTGTTTTCTTTAAGCAGGCACTTAACAAATCTTGTCAAGACAACCTGATAAGATAATTAGCCTCAGAAATAACTCAGACCACAGAAAATGCCCACGAACCTCAGCACAGTGAGTCCTTCTGCCCACGACTGTGGTTTCTGAACGTTGCAAGAAAAGAGGAGGATTTGAGGAGGATGATTTTCCTGCTAAGAGAGCACTGGAGAGGCAGAAGGAATCAGCTGGAAAATGTAAAGGGTTCAGCAAACCTGCCTGGAAATGGGGAGAGGAAAAGGTGAAATAAAGAGAATTTCAGTGAGAAATTTTCTAAAGTTTCTCATCATCAAACCACATGTGCCTAAGAGAAAAAGAGAGAAACAAAAAGCATAGCAGAGAATGCAGAGAGAACCTCAAATGCTAGCAGATGTTACTATAGCCCTTCCACTCCCCCAGATCAAGGCTATGGAGCTACCATCATGCCCTGACTTTGAGATGGAGCCTAGTTTATGGGAAAGCAGTCACTTGAATTTGCCTGCACCACCTGATTCAACAAGGCAAGTGCAGGTGGGAGCTTCCTTCCCCAACAGGTATTTGAAGACCCACCAAACAAAGACGTCCAAACAGCCGATTAAAGCCAATAAATTCCCGCTTGAGCAGTGCATACAACCAAAATGTATGTGAATTCCCATCTAGAAAAGGAAACTGAGTTGGAGCAGAGCCTCCCACTGAGTAGCCCAGGAGCCCTGCCATCGGGTCTTCCATGGTCCCATACCCTGGTGGAGCACATACCTGACAGCTGCTGGCCTTCAGGAGCAAACCGAAGCCACATCTCAAGAGCTGGGAGGATGAATCTCTTGGCAGCTTGGCAAAGGAGCCCCCTCCTATGTGAGCCATTATAGACAGGCAGCTTCTGCAACCCAGCATGGGAAGATGGAGAACACCAAGTGGGGAGTTATAAGAGACAGTGCCCCCATTCCTACCTGCATGCTGTCTCCTTGCCCTGCTCCTTCACCCACCCTCCTGTAAGCACAGCATGGTCAGCCGCAGGAGAAGAGCACTGGGGCACCTATCTCTGGGAAATAGACTGGAAACTGAGGTTGCCTGATCTTTTAATGATTCCAACACCCCAGTCCCACCCCTTCCTAATTTGCAGTTGACTGTCAAGCTATTTAATCACTCATTGCAAAACTCTGTGTAGTATCAGCAATATGTGCCTTGTTCATTAGTTGTCTTCATAGATGGATGATGTACGTAGGCTCACAGGGAATATTGCTGTCCTCTGGAAGTGTGTAAACAGGCCTGTTTATTTTCTGTGACCTAGGGAAACAGTTCAAAATTCACTACTGCTGCTTTTAGACAGCTACAGGTAGCTGTAATATAACTTATTGAACCCATGGCCTGAGTTCTGGAAACACTGGAGTCTAGACACTGAACCTAAAAATATGAGATACAAAGTGTATTGGTTGTGGCCTATAAGTCTACATACCTGATTGTAGGATATTTATAATTAGATTTTGGAAGAAAAAAACGTGCCTGAGACGCAAAGGGGCAGTTTGTGGGATTTCCAGCCTGCGTATCTGGAAGTTACGAGCAGGAAAGGACAATGCAAATGACTGCTTTGTGCATGGGGTGTTGTTACAATTAACAAGTACCTTCGGCTTTACAGAACTCTATGGAAAGCCTCTATAGGATAAACAATGCAATTATGTCTGGAAAAAGCAATCACATCTCCTGCAGAATAATTTACAAGTACATTAACTCAATAGGCAAATCATAATTAATTAAGAAGCTTAATGTTTTGACTTTTTAATGTCTAATTATACCTCTATTTATATCAGTAACAGGTAAGAGTCAAAGAAGTGGAGGCAGAATGCTTTTTAAAGAGTTTTCCATGTTTTTAAAAAAAAAATTCCCCGAGGAATGTGAGATGAGAGCTCGAATTACAAACAGGGTAAAAGAAGTGATGAGATGGCGAAGCAAGAGCTTCATAAATCAGAATTTAAGCATATTGTATAATAAAGTATTTTTATCCTTCAAATACCTGAATATAAACTTAGCTTCCCTATTGAAATAAAGTGCTTAGCTCTCTGCCTTTCCAAACACAAACGTCAAACAATTTGGCTTTAAATTTCAAATAGTTCTTGTATGATAGACTTGGGCTTTCTGCTCCTCAGAAGTGTGCTAGAAGGCCGTGTTAATCAGCCAGAAATGCTGTCACCTTCTTCCATCACAGACTGGATTATGGGGATGAACCTTCTTTTCTTTTTTTTTTTAAATGCTTTTTCCAGTCTCCGGTGAATGTAGCCGTTTGGGGTTTTCCCAGCCTTGTTAGGGTGGAGGAGCTCCACTGGAGTAAGGATGGCAGTGATGGACCCCGGAATTTACCAGGAACAGTAAAGGGGCTGCAGATGTCTCTTCAGAATATGCAGGCCTGTCCATTGATTTATATCACCACTGGGTTACATCTGTCGCTTCCATACTCCCATGAGCTCCAACTGAGCGGGTGACTGGTGCCCAGCACGGGATACTGGTCCTCACGGTGTCTGAACCAGCTCTGCATCTTGCTATAGGCAATGACCAGAAGACGATGCCGCTGAGGTTTGATGGATCAGGCCCGAGTGGGTGATGGTCCAGCCACGAGGTGCCCAGAGTGCTGGGAGCTGGGGCTGAGCCCAGCTGGGAGGACGGACCGGCTTCCTCCAGCTCCTCGCAAAGCCAAAGCCTCTCTGTGCCCAGCTGGATCGGCACAACGCCCTTGTTCCTCTGTCCATGTCATGGTTGTAATGCAGCATCCCGCCATGTCGTCTCCTGCTCCCTAATTAACAGCCAGCAAAACCACATCCCTGCTGTGTCATTAAGGCTGGCACCATGCAGCGCTGCTTTATGTGCCTGCTGGCGTGCCCTCTGTGCATGGGGGTCCTGGTAGCTAACCTGTTCCACAGAAAACCCACAAACTATGATGAGTAATTTACTTAACGCCTGCTAAACAATGATCTTTTCACCGGGTGTAATTTCCAGCTTGCAAGGGGGTTTTATTTCAGTTTTACTCTATGGCCCACAGGCTCATACAGCCAGCTTGTCATTCTAAAACACTACAAAGCACAGAACACGAACTCTTCATCTTCAGGGTTAAAAACATGTTGCAAATTGTATGAAGAGGCATTATATTTTTATGAAGAGCAGGATTTTATATCTATTTAATGAAGAACAACATTAAAACAGGAGAAAGGAAGGAAGGGAGGGAGAAAAGAGGGAAAATGTCGAGAAGGAAATAAAAAGCTTTTTTTAGAAAAAAAGTAAAGATTATTTGCAAAAGAAAATACTTGAGTTACTTCCCAGCCTGCTTCTTTTCCCCATGATGGGCTGGTGTCACATCTTCAGTGCTAACCATAGGCTAATCTGCCAGGCTGCCCATGGCAAGGGTTGAGGAATGCAGACTCACTGGCCACATCCCAGCTGTTGGTGGTATTCCTGTAGGATTTAAGTCACAAAGCTGCTCTGATTCACAAACCCTACCAGATTTAGCTGTGGCTGCTGGCTTGAAGCTATCTGACCTGCTTTCTCCCTTCACGTCTCCCCCTCTTTACTGCCGCAGGCCGAACAGGCCAGGCCTCTTCAGAATATGCAGGCCTGGCCATTGATTTATATCACCACTGGGTTACATCTGCGTAATTTCTCTGAATATTATTAATTCTCCACTTTCCCAAGGACGGAATTGCTCACTATAAATCAGAGGTCTTCTTCATAAATTCTTTCTGTCGTCTGTGGGAAGCACGGGTTGAAGTTCGCTTTTGCAGACCTGATTTTGCCGGCCTGTTGTCGCTGGAGTTCTCCATGTACTCGGCACTGGTAAAAATGCCAGCAAATACAAATACTTCCCAGAAAACCATAAAACACAAAAAACCTCCTACAAATTCAGCTAAAGTCTTTGCCTGCAGGAGCCTTACCGGCTTTTCCTGTCCCCTGTTCGGCGGCGGAGGTGATTCATAGCTACACAAATAATGCTTAGCCCAAAATGGGAGAATGTGAATAGTTTTATCATTACTCCCACTAAGATATTTTTCAGAGAATGAGTAAGTCTTCATCTATTAAACTACGTGTGTTTTATTAGTTCTAGTAAGAATGTATTAGACTGACAAGGATCTCAGAGGTATTTGTCTTTTTTTAATACGCAGGCTGCTATTGTAATGAGAGCTCCAGAGCCAGGCGGGCCAGGAACCATTGTGCTTCATCTGGTTAGGAAATTAAGTGATGGACGCAGGGTGCATTCAAATGAGGAGTGCCGCAGCAGGTCTGGAGACCTTAGGGGAAGATTAGCTATAGCTCACACTCATTTTAAAGCTCTCTCCAGACAGCAAAACATGCAAAAGAGTTGCATTAAAGAAGGATCCCCATAAAATTGTTGTTGGACTCTGACAGTGGTAGCAAAGCAACAGGAGAGAATTAACAGTAATACCCTTTTGGTACTGAAGTTTGTTTATTTTGAGTAGTTTGTTGCGAAATTTTCATTTTCAGATGCAGCCTAAGGAAGGCAGACAGGTTCGCGATCACTGAGGTCTGGGAGGGGACATCATCTCCACAGGCATAAGGTGGCACAGAGTGAGGATCTCTTGGAGAAGAAAAGGCTAAGCAGACTGGAGGGACAAGAAGATTCAGGATGTTCAGGGAAAGGCAGTTTTTCTCTCTGAGGAAAGTGAAGGTATAATAACGATGTCGGTAAAGTCATCTAAACAAAAGATTTGTGTTAGTTGAAAAGGTCTGAGAAGAAATTGTTTTAGCAGTTTTTCCTTAGTTGATGACTCCTGAAGGGTACCTGCAAGACAATCAAAAATGACATTTTTCACTGCTGGCAATGTGGCCAAAGCATTCAGCAGCTTCTTTTTCTCGCTGCTGAGAGCTATCCTTCATGCATATGAATTTCCTGTGTTTGAAGGAAGCTGGTTAGAATAAATGGACTTAATTATCAAGCAGAATGAGCTGTAATAAAGATGATTAATTAAGTGAACTCAGAAACCTTGATGAAAGAAAAAAGCCTATAAAACATGCGAAGGTGGCCAGATCTGTTAGCAGTGGTGCAAGGGTTTGGAAGCCCCTAACAATAGCGGTGGTACAAAGGGAGGAGGAGAGCAACGCTCTTGCTCAGCCAAGCCTGCAAGCAACAAAAATTATTGAACTAGAAAGACAACCTGTGCTGCTTCAGCAGGGCCATTTCAAAAGGCAAATTTCAGCAACCTCTGCCAATATTTTGTGATGAGCAGACAGCTAATGAAGATCTCCAGTTAAAGAAGATACTAATATCAGATGAAAGCTGTCTCACTGGGCATGTTACTCACCCTGTAGCTCGAAGCTAAATCCTGTAGCTGAAAGCACAGCCAGGCAACGAACGTGTGGTATTGATGGTTATTAAAGCCCATCAATAGGATGCAATATAGGTAACTATTAACTATGATTTTTAAACAGTTTTTAAGTTGATAAACTCTGTCAGTCTGTAAAATTGATTGATTGAGAGTCTGTAAAATTGATTCATAAACTAGCAACTGGTTCTTTATAATCTAGAAATTCACCTTTACCATTAAGTGTGATGACAACTGCTGTTTGCCATGGCGTCTGCACCACCGCTGTGTACAAAAACGCAGTCCCCTGCTTACTCTGCCCAGTCACCTCTTGATTGTCCCCCTGGCTCTGCCTGGGTTGATCTCTCACGAGGAAAAGGAGATTTCTGACTAGCGCCTTTCCAATCCTGCCATGCTGAGAAACATACAGTCTGGTGCTCCACCCTCCAGCCAGGAGCAGATATGTTGCTGTTGTGAGCGGTTTTTTTCCCCATTGACTGAAGATGCATCACAGAATGTAGTTTATTTTCCAAAAGCAATCCCACTAATTATTCATGTAGAGTGAAAACCGGAGGCCTTTTAAAATTTTTACTGCCTCTCTCTTGCTGGCAAATTGGTTACTGGTTCAGCTCCATTGAAATCACCAGCCAAGGACAGCCAAATTACTTTTACTGCATGAAAAGCCGAAAACAAAAAGTCCCTGTTAATTTAATTGGGTCCTTTCAAGTGCTTCAGAGATTTTGTTAGCAGAGGTGCTAACATTATCATCTTGTGCTACTTAAAACCCAACACATTTCTCACTATGTTTTCAAACATAACACTTGATTTTATTTTTAAATATTGATGTGGCCTGTGAAAATTTCTTAGAAATCTTTTATGGAAAGGGCAATTCTGAGCAATTCTGGTTTTAACTTTAAGGGACCTTTCAAGTACTGTGTGTGTTTTTCTCTTCTGGGAGAATGATAGGCAAACACTTTTCTTAATTAGCAAATGCTTATATAACTTGCCTAAATATAAAATTAGACTTTATTTTCAAGCTGCTGACCTACTAGATTTCTTTGTGTCATGTGGAGTTCTGGCACAATAGTAACTGTGAAAATACTCCTAAAATTGGAGCTGCAAAATTGACTGCTTTATTTTTTGCTTTCTTATGTAGACAACAGAAACGGAGGGTCTAGCAACACCAAGGGTGCGGAGGAAAGCTGGAGTGGGATGTATCAAGCGCAGAGCGGGAGGGGTTTGGCCTTCTCTAAAAAGACTGAAATCTGTCTCCGTTACAGCAAGGCCTTGTTTTGCACCGGACTGTCTGGGCGGAGGATAAAGTCTCTTTAATTTTCAGCAGAGTTGAGCATCTGCTACTTTTGACTCCAGTTCTCATTACTTCTGCAAGCACTGAGAGCACGTTAGTACACAGGATACTATTTAGGAGATTTTATTTGGCCAAACTCTAGCCAGACCCAGTGTTTCTTCTGCAAAGCAAGCTAACCCCTGTTGTACACCCTTTGGGAATATCCTACCTCAGCTTTGCATCAGGCCCTCGTCCTTGCAGGAGCCCTGGACCCCTAAGTGCTGAACATTGCAAACATCCAGTCCAGAAGATCCAAAGCTGCAGCTCTCCAGACCCTGAGTCATGGTCCATGAAAATGACAGTTTAACTGGGGTTTGCAGGAGGCTAAATTAACTGCAATTTGAGCCTTCCTGTGAATAATTCACTGCCCTGTGAAGTATGTGACTAATCAGTTCAATTTAATATCCCAGTCAAAGAAATCAAATGAAAGAAACCCAATACATATATTGCAATCTCATTTGGAATGCGCTGTTATTTTAATTTGTCTTGTAACCTCAAGCACTGAATAAAAATAATATACCTTCGCTATATTCCAACCGCCTTAAGGAAAGAAAGATGCTGGAACAAAATGTTTTGCACTCTGAAATTAACTGACAGATCTATTTATTCTTCCATATATTGATCACGGAGAAGATACAAATAGAGTACAAATGGTGCACACATGTCTGAGCATAATCCATAGATAACCAACCTTGCTAGCACATGCCTGCCTCTGCAGGGGGCTGAAGGCAATGGTCCAGAAGCAGCAGTGTGGATAAGGCATTGACATCTTCCCAAGGGGTGAGGATGCTGCCAAAGCCCCGCCACGTGCTTATCAGCCCCGTCCCTATCTCACTGCTAGAAAAGCACCCAAGAAATAGCATGTTGTGAAGACCTGTGTCATCTAACAGTAATCTTGTCCAGTGGCACCCTTGGGGTGTGCAGCTGGGGTCGGGGGGCGCAGGCTTGGGAGACCCAGGTCACTTGGCATCATAATTACATGGTGCTGGGCATGGGTTTTTCAAAATTTTTAAACTACAGCTTTTGAAAAATGCATAGGAGAACATGAAACCTCCAGTGAAACTCACGGTTCATGGAAATCCATAAAATCTCTAAAAAGGTTGTTCATACTCGGAATGAGATAGGTCAGTATTTGAATATTGGAGGTTTTGCTTGCTTTAGTCATAAAACCAAGGGAAATAGAACGTTTTGCCTGAACAGTGGCTCTGCTAGAAAGTTGAGAACTCCCACCTCATGTTCTGACCTGAAGTTTTTCCAGCTCTTTGTTTATGCATCACTGTGAAAAAAAAAGTAAAAGCGAAGCGCCCGGTGACTGCTCCCCATGGTCATCCAAAGCAGCCAGCTAAGAGCACAAACCCAGACTCTGGCCATCTGATAAGGCAGAGGGGAGAAGGAGGACAAATGGCAGAGCTCAGCTCTGTCAGTCTCCTCATAAGGTAATTTAATTTGCTGGTCTAATATGTTTTGCTTGACCTAGCTTTCAATAAATTTGAGTGACACTGTCAAGATCATTTATGGCAGTGAAGACCGGAAAATCATTATAGTTAAAACTTATCAAACACATTTTTTGTAATTTAAGACCAGGGAGTGATTTCGTTCTTTCCTCCTGGCAAGCAGAACTTTCCTTGGTGTTGATGAGTTGTAATAAGGACTCAGCATTTATCAAAATATCTCCCTGTCAACTTTTCCTATAGGAAAATTATGAATACAGATATTTCTAAATTTTTGTAAGACTTGCACTGGGAGTCATCAGCAGACGGGGATGCTCAGAAATTGGGCTGAGTCGCGGCTGCAGGTGAGGAGGAGCGCAGGACTGAGCTCAGGCTGATAACCATTCCACTTGTTCAATAGGCAAAAGTAAAATAAAAAGTAGAAATCCCATTCAGCAGGGTCTGATCCCAGCTGTGGCAGCCGAGCTGCTACATGCCACCGTGTCAGCAGCCAGACTTCATTTAGTTCAGCATCTTGGGCTCTGCAGCAGGTTTGGCTGAAACAGCACTAAAGAGAAGAGCCAAGAATCAATTATGGAGAGTTAACTGATCAGCAATCTGGGTGCGATGTATTGCAGTTCAGTTGTCCAAGAGCAGGTGGGAACAGAGTTGCTCCGAATGGCCTGAAGTTGCACGAGGGGAGGTTTAGATTGGATATTAGGAAAAAAATTTTCAGTGAAAGGGTTGTCAAGCATTGGAACAGGCTGCCCAGGGAAGTGGTGGAGTCGCCATCCATGGAGGTATTTAAAAGACAGGTAGACGTGGTGCTTAGCGACATGGTTTGGTGGTAACTTGGCAGTGCTGGGTTAACGGTTGGACTTGATGATCTTAAAGGTCTCTTCCAATCAAAACAATTCTATGATTCTATGATTCTATTGTATGAATAACGCAACCACGAATGGGCAGCTCGGTGCTGCATTTCAGCTGCTGATCTGTCTGAATGCTGGTGAACTCTTTGAAAGGATCCTGATCCCAGGGACAGTCTGAGGATGCCCTTTAGCCACCTTGGGGCCCAACATCCATCCAAAATGGGATCGTTTTCCCAGTGGACCTTGGTCAGGGATTGCAGCAGAGGGAAATCCCTCCCAGTGCCTCCTGATGGTCGTGTCCCACTGCCATAAGCTGACCTCACAGCAGGACTTCTTCAGCCCCACACCAAGACCCTCAAAGGCAAAGCACAGGGCTGCCAGCACTTAAAAAACCTGCAGCTCACAGCTGCTTCATGCTAGACCTTGCATAGTCCTACCCCAGATGCTATAATACACCGAAGTTCATGATACACAAAATAAGCATAACAATATCAATAACCATTAGAATGATAATAAACACAGCAATAACAATAAATACTTATCCAGAGAAGTACCTAATAAATGACAGTATTGCAAAGATATCGGGTAACCTAATGCACAACTAATGGCTTCTTGTGGTAACAAAATTACGAATAAATTAGAACCTGTTAGAGCCCAATCTGTGCTGCCTGTGGAGCTGGGAGCTTGCGGAGCTCTGCTCTCTGGGGAGCGTGGGGCCACCGAGGCCACGGTCTGAGCTACCCCAGCCTCGGGTCTGTCCCAGATCCCGTGCACCATCCCAGGTTCCTTCCGTTTATTAACCATTCTCAACTCAGCATCTGTCACCTGTATCCAAGTTCTGACATTTTGCCATACCAGATGCTTTCAGAAATTCATGGCAGTAAGCAGGTTCTGACCCACTTTTTTGTGCGTTTAACACAAAACTATATTAAAATGAATATAAGCATTATAAATGAATCACTGCACACCTCACCCCAAATTCACTAAACTATGTGTGAACAAGGGCACAGGGCCACCCAGGGAAATGCTCCCATTACAGCAATTTTGTCCCCGCTTCTGGAGCTGTAGGGTGAGTTGGGCCTTTTCCTGTTACAGAAATGGCTGCTACAGTGAAGGCTGAGATTAGGCAGATTAAGAGGGAGACTGGTAGAATATAGACCTCAGCTTTGCTTCATACCTAGAACAAACCATGACTTGAAGTAATCAGATGTTAAAGACAAAGCAATAACAACAGCCTGATTCATACGCTTCCACTTTGTAAATGTTTACATTGTAAATAAATAGCCGAAATATGCTGTTCATACCAGACATAAGCGATGCCGCAAAAAGTAAAAGCAAATGCGAATTATGCATTACAATACTTCTATTTCTCATTTTTCATCAGCAGTTCTCATTTTCTAATTTCAATCTGTTTGTTTGAGAGTACTTAGGAATCTTGTTGTGAAAATGCTTCGTTGGTTGCTTGAGATTGCTTTCTTGATGCAAGGTTGAAAGGGAAATGAAATCCCTCCCCTGTTAGGGCCACTCAGGCAGTGATATATTTGGGTGTACTTTGACAGATTTTTCTTTAACGTCCTGGCTACAAATAAATGAACAGTTTTAAACCTACATAATGAACTCTTTGTTCTTTAAGAGCTTTACATTATTTAAAGTCTTTCACCCAGCTTAGCTCTGCAATTTCTTTCAAAGCATTTTCTTTCAGATACAATGGTATCTGAAGATGGATGTAAAGGTTAAAATGCAAAATATTAATCTGCTGAGCAGCTGGAAATTGCATGGACGGAAGGTGCCAAACCTAAAATAATTCCTCCTTGGAATTATCAGTCACTCTGCTTTTTCCATAAAAGTAATTTCAAGCATATTGTGGCGGTGTCAAGACAATGTATTAGCATGGCAGCCTGAATAAACCAGCTACTGAACTTTGCATGTGGCTGCAGATCCATCACAGCCCCGGCACAGGGTAGAGCTGGCGTGGGGCCAGCCGCCCCACTCTCTTCTCCATAAGTTAAGGAGACATCTAAACCTTTACTGTGGTCATTAGCTCTTCCCAAAGCACTTCATTCCCATAAGTCCTTATGGCCAATGTGGAGAAGATCGCCTAGCAGCTGCTCCCCAGACAAAATGGGAATGAAGAATGTAAAAAACCCCATGAAATCCATATGGACATAAAGGGCTTCCCACAGGGTTGAAGTTGCAGGAATGGTGATTAACTATATGCGTTAGCCAATATCTCACTGTATGACTTGGGCTCTTTCCTCATTTTTTGCTGGACAAAGGTTTTTGTTCACTGCTTGGATTAAAAAAAGCAGTAAGTAGGGTCAATGAGACTGCAATAAGTCATGAATTGTCTCAGTTTTAAAGTCAAATGGCACTATTTTGTCCCTTCATTCCAGTAGCTTTGGTTATAAGTCTAGAATTAAAGTTGATATTTAATCCCAGCCCTTCCTTAGCTGGCCTAATCACGCTGCTTGTTTTGTTGTATGGACTGTGCAGTCACTTGCAAGGTACGTTGTAAAGCCGTAAATAATGGTAATAATTGTGGTAATTGAGTGCAAGATTATTCTCCTGCTAACAAGGGATACTCAAATGGTTATCTTTTGATGAAAAAAAAAAAAACACAAGGAAAAAAAGATTAATTGCTATGCTTCCATCCCAAGCCTGGAGCAATGATTGATTAAACTGCAGGGAAGTCTAATTAATACACCAGCTTTCCTTGAACTCCCCAGTGACATGATGAAACACGGTTTTCTAGCTTTTCAAGGAGTAAAAAGAGAGCCCTTCAGAACTGATGGTGCAGAGTGAAGGGGACACCGCTGAATTATTGCCAGGGAGTGTCAGATAACGTTTCACAAACACGTCTGGCTGATTTTCTGATTCCTGGAGTTCCTGGGCCCAGTCCTAGATGCGGTGCAGCGGTTGGAGAGCCCCTTGCAGCACCAGTGCTGACAGGCATCCTGCCATCCCAGTGAGTTATCTCCCCCGGCTTCGGTCTCGCTGGGCCAACCAGCACCAGCCTCCTGCTGCCCGAGGCACTCAGAGGCTTTCAGTTACAACAGCTGATCACACAGATCCCCTCAGCCCTCCGAAAACGGCGGGTAAATTGCCTCAGATGAAGCCTGTGTGTAGGGATGGCTGATGTGCCGTTCCCTGCGGGGCTGACTTGACTGTACACTGATTGCCCACCACTGCATCCACCAAAACAACCTGGCCCAGGAAGGTCGAAACATCTCTTACCTCTAGCTAAATAAAGGACTAAGTTCCATGTAAAAAGCCATACTCCCTGTGTAGCACCTCTCCATCCTGGCTGAGGGAGCCAAGTGCATGAGTCAGGGCTGCGGGGAGGGAGTGGGATTCATCCTACTTTGCTTCTTATCGTCCTCATACGGAAATTAACGCTAAAGCTCTGGAGAGGCTTGAGTACCTGTGGGTCAGGTCATCCATGACGTGTCATAGTGTGTGCCAGTACTAGAGAATTTGAAGATGATTCCAGCCAATTTACTCACAAATTATTCTTGAAATCATTCTTATAGGAATATAGATGTTATTAAGAGGCACATTTCATACACCGGTTATTTTTCCTTTCTCTTGTTGGAGTAGCCAAGCACCAAGCCAGAGGCTGAAAAGCTTGAAGGAGGGTTATTTCATCTGTCCAAAGTATTTTTTAGAACCAGAGGCCTGTAGGGTTGCCCCTGGAATCCCATACCCTGGTGAAAATGAAGTTCTCATCCATTTTTGTCATGGACTACTTGTCCCCTGGTCCTGAGAGCAAAGTGAAGCAGAAGAATTTCATAATGGACTGAAAGATGGATACTTGCAATATGTCAGACCACAGTCATAATCTGTGCTTCACCTTTGTGCCTGGTGGCTTCAGAGCTTTCCTCTCTCCCTGACAGCTGTACTCTCCTTGCCCTGATCTTTAGGAAACGGAGGGAGCAATAAGACTGTGAATTATTTTTTGCAGGGGAATGAATTGTAGGCCACGTATAAAGATCTCCTGCTTACTGGCAGCTTGAGAAGCTCAAGGAATTTTTTTCTTTCAAGAAACTGAACCGATTTGAAAGTGTTTCTGTGCATGCAAATTCACAGTGACACCATTGATTATGATATCAGAAAACAAGAAGCCAGAAGAATGTATTTGCTAGTAATCCAATTATGCAAAAGAAATAATTGCCAGTCACTCTTATCTGCACTGTGAATGTCACCAGCTAACAGACCTGAATATGACCCGGATTGTAGTACGATGCACGGTCATTTAAACTAGGAGTTTTTGTTGTGCATGCACTGATCTCCCTTCCACATAATAGAGACAGACCTTATTGGAGATTTACTTTTTAAGTGGATCTGCCATAAGGGTATGCACTGTCTGTTATACTCATAGGCTGACAGGATCAGAAATCATTATTTAGGATGAGAAATAACTTACAGTGAGATGCGGAGCTGGAACTGGTGATAACGTAATTTCCTTAAAAGTCATTTGTACATTTAACTATGCCAAAGTCTTACTAAACAGCAAAAAATACTTGTTTGCATTATACAATGGCATGGAGGAGTTAATCACAGGAGGATATTGTCAAGCTGTATATATTTTTCTTCTAGTATTCTCATTAGCAGACTTATTTCTGATATCCATCAAGATTGCCACAGAGATTCATTTATGGTCTGATTCAAAGCCTATTCACTGAATCAGAGAGAAGACTCACTGATTTCAAATAAATTTGGGTCTGACTTTAAATTTTATTGGCTCGTGGCAATTTATTCTGGCATTTCTTCTGCTTTTGCATTACACTTCAAAGATTATTTCTTCCTGGATCATTCATTGTACTATATATCTGATGTCTGAGTTGCCTAATGCCTTGGGATATACATGTCAGAACTACTGGTATTTTCTTAGTATTAATTCTAGTTTGCTTTGGACACGGGAATGGGTTGCCATACTGGGTGGCATAAGCAGAGCTTCCGCTTGTATGAGAAAAGATGGATCAAGCCCTGCAAATATTTTGATAGGCATTTTGTGGGGAGAGCCCAACAGAAATCGGTTTAGATCAATGACTTTGAGAAATTTAACTGATCAAGTCCTGGCGGGAGCAGGGAGGGTGATGCTTCTGTCTTCCAAGTGCTGTAGTTTTCAACTTTCTTCCTAATTACCCAAATCTTCTTTGAAAAGCAACATAAAACAGCAACAAGAATCCTTTTCATTCAGCAGCTGGGAGCACTGTGCAGGGATTACTCTGAGCTCTACTATTAGGATGAAGCTGGGAAGGTTGGTTTGTGGTTTTTTTTAAGAAGTAGGCAAAAGCATTTCCGACTGTCATAAGCCCAACTTCTCCTTTCATGTGACACATCTGGGTTACGGTGAGCCTCCCCGAGGCAGACGGCTGGCAGTGGTTGTGTAACGTTACAGTTCAACGGCCCGGTGCCAGGCACAAAGGCGCAAAGGAAGAGAAATATATAGAAAAAAAATATGAAATCATTTAGCAATTAAAAAATAATGATGCAGGGGATAGGGAGGATGAAGGGTGTTTTTCATCCTGCAGTGGGTCTCATTACCAGCGGAAATGTCGCTCGTCGCTTCTTTTCTGAGCCGAAATGTTATTTTTGGCAGGGCTGAGGCAGCCGAGCAGGCGCTGGTGCGCGGGGCTCCTGGGGCCGAGACTCCCAGCCCCACTGGAGGAGACACACGGTGCTGACGGGGAGCTGGCAGGGCTTGCTCGGAGCCAGGGCATCCATCCCTCTGCCCAAGGGCTCTTGTGGCTGTCATGGAGGAAGCAGAAAGCAAAGGCTGAAATCTCCTGCCTGAGGTTTTTCAGACTCAGACCAGCAATGCGGGGAAGGAAATAACTGCTGTTGCCTCCACATCACCCCTGGCAGCCTCAGGAGGAGTATTTCACTGTGTCACACTCATGCCCTTGAAAAACATTCTGCTTTTTTTGGGCCACGTGAGCATTTACATTCACTCCACACTGGGCAATTCCCTGTTATCCAGGGACCTCTGCTCTCAGGCCAGGGTACCACAGCGCATCACCATACAGAAGCGCTACAGGAAACACAGTTTCTCACATTTTTAAATTAATATAAAACAAAGTCATCAAGCAACAGCTGTAACATGAACTGAACATCCAAACAGGCATACCTGCCTTTGCATCTGGCATCCACCTTCCCTTCAGTGCTCTGCTCCATGTCTGCCACAGGTGCCCTTGCAGGGGTGGAAGAAGCCAAGGAGCAAAGAGAGGCACCCCTTCCCCCCACAGACAAGGCAATGCACAGCAGTACACATTGGCTGAGTGGTCCATGGGATCATAAAATTTTGGACTACAGTAGTAGTGAACTGTCAACTACGTCTTTCCTCCGATGACAATAAGCCACCGCCGCAATAATCATTATTCACTGCTCAGAAATGTCATCCCCTAATAACGCATTCACTTTCTGTGCTCAAGTTCCTTTAATGCTTTTATCTTAGCGAAGAAAGAACATGGGTTACTTTTCATTTTAAATAGCCTCCTCTGGTAATGTTATTAAAATGCAAACTGAAGAATGACAAAGTGGACAAACGCTAAATAAAAATGGAAATGCCAGCTAGCTTGGAAGTACTCAGCTTTCGAGAAAGGCAAAATTAAACAGAAAAATAATTCTGCAAGTGCTTAGGATTGGCAGAAAGCAGAAAACACACGGTCATTTCTGCAGTCTAGGTTCCCCCTTGTCCCATCACTTCCTTAACTTGAGCGTCAAATCTTTCCCTGTGACGGTGTTTATAAAGTCACAAGAAAGGAACAACACTTCAGCCACCAAAGCCTGAGAAAGGAAACTGCAGAGGATTAGCAATTCTCTGTAAGATCCCTTACAACCTTCCTGCCTAGCCTTCTAGCGTCGTTGCTATTTTTAACCGATTCTTGAAGAATTGCCACCAAACATCCTCTTCTGTGACCATTAGGAATATCAATAAAAGCACTATCATTAGATAACCTTGTTGAAGGGCAGGTGACGAACGTTGTCACCGGAGCGTGGCACACGATGACTGACTGCATAGCAACCTCTACAGCGCTTTTGGAGGATGCGAGGCTCTGCCTCGTCTCTGCTGCAGTGGATTTGTCGCCGCCAAAACCTAGAGGCTCTTCAGCAAAACAGGGCAGTTTTTCCTCCGGCTCCCATTGTACCCCCCAGCCAAGGGGTTATTCTCATCAGTCGCTGCATCTTCTTCCCAAGGTATCAACAGTAAATAGTCAGCACTCCGAAAGAAACAGCAATACGTGTCTAGGATCACTCAGGGAACATGCAAATATTTACACTTCAGAGCTAGCAAAGCAATTTCAGTGCTATAGGACATCATCTGTATGAATTTATTCATATTACTACTTTCCAGAGAGAGAAGATACCTCCGAGCCTTCCCTGCTACTGACAAATACTATAGATAGCCTATAAGCACATAGAAAACTGATGGTAAGTTATTTCCCTTTATTTTCACAGATTTTACAAAGCAAGCGAAGTATTTGATGTTTCAAGTGCTATGGTGACATTTTGGGGTGCCTTCTACCCAGAACCGTGATTTGTGCATTGGAAAGGGGAGAGGCTGCTTTAGGTAAACAGAAAGGGGACAATTTAGAGATGTGCTCTGGCTGCCGGGAGCAGAGGGATGGTTATGGTTTTATAACAGGACAGTAAAAAAATAAAAGCACAAGATAAATTCCAGAGGGCCCTTAGGGAAGCCAGGGGTAGGGATGACCTCCCCAGAGATATTCCTTGCAGTGCTCACCGGTTGCAGTGAATTTCCCATACAGCTCTGAGGGTGCAGGTGCCATATTTTGGATGACTTATTTTAATGCAAATTGATCATCCAAATGCTTTTTGCAGTATAAAAATTAGAGCCAAGATTAAAGTGTCTTTTAGTGATGACTGCTCTGGTTTACAAGCCTGAGACAGGCAGGAGCCTGAGCTTTGGAGAGTATGTCCAGGATCCACAGGAAATTTTCTGGTATGCTGGTAGAGATACAAGACTGACAGACATTTCAGGCATAAGACTCTTTGCTCTATGAATCCTACTCATTTTGTGAGTCTGTGGCATCTGAAAGCACATGAGGATGCCTGTTGTTGGGAGAAATTCCTTAAAATCAATTTCCTTAAGCTTTTTTTTTAATCTCACCAATATCAAATCACTAAAGGAGATCATATAAGAATGGGGGGGAAAGTGTTTTTTTAAAATCTCTTTTAGTGAAAGTCAAAAAAGGTTTAGATACAACCAGAAATGTGCACTTCTCCAAAGCCTGATTTAGCTCAGGTGTCTGCTGTGGGTGCTATGTCTGCTATGGGTGCTATGCTAAGCATCCTTTACAGTCCTTTGGGCTGAAATCTATAATTTGTGCCCCTTCTTACCCTATAAATCCAAACAGGAGTCACTGGACTAATTCTGCTGAGCACAGGAGGTTTAAAATATCCAGCTTTTTGTCCCACCAAGGTGTTTGTTTGTTGAAGACGACCAAGGGAAAGGATTAAATGGGAAATCTGCCTGGCTGGGCATGGCCAGAGCAGACAAGACCCCCGTGGGCCATGTGTCTCCTCTGGAGCTTCTCTATAAAACCTTGTGGCTTTATAGTCCTTTCTCATTTTTTTTCCACCTTTGATCATTCCCATAAGCATTAGCCAGTGCTGACAGCAGGAATTTGTGCGAGCACAGCTCTACCTACCTTTCTTTCTAACACTTTCTTCAGATTTTCTTCTGGCTCTCCTTAGCCAGAGTTAATTCTGATCCTCCCCTCCTACTACTGGGAAATGACATAGCTATATATTGCTTATCTCCTTTCATATTTTAATGAAGGGCATGAAAGATAATGGCTGAATTTGTAGAGCGGCAGAAGAAAGGACTTGGTAGATGACGCTATTGTCTACATATGCACTGGGTCTCTATAAATACTGAAAGTCTGTAATTATCATTAGAAGGTTTGTTAAAATTGAAAAGTAGAGGAATGCCAGTTATCCATTAATGAAAATCTCTCTCTTCCCCTGTTACCCTCAGAGGAAGCTGGCAAGCTGTTCCCTATTCTGCATATTGTTCCCCTACCTCCATCTTTTTTCCTCCCTTCCTCTCATTTCCATTCCTGTCAAAGCCTGCAATGCCTTCAGCATGATAAACACACTGCTCCTGTTCCTCCACTCCTATCTCATAGAAAAAGATGAGGCTCATTAAGTGCTAGCATTTTTATTTAACGCAAATGCATTGTTTTAGTACCATTTTATTTCCTGCATATACCCCAGTGACCGTGTGCTTGGAGTTAAATGTCTGGGAGCTGGGTATGCCAGTCCCAGCCTGGAGCCCACGTCCCTTCTACTCTGAATGGGAGCATCTCCACAGGGACCAGCAGTGGCAATCGCCACCTTGTCTTTACAGCTGCATCCTGTAGGGTGTGGGCATGGTATCAGGATCCAGATTTACAGCCAGGCGTTTCTTCAGGAGACTTCATCTGCTCAAAGAACACTTTTATATACATATATATATATCTGTCTCAGTATATTTACACACACGTGCATGCACACATGCACACATGCACGTACCTACGTATATAAACACATATATTTTAAAAAAATATATATTTATATAGTTATACGTTTATATAAATATACTTTATGTATATATAATTGCAAACCCTGGGACTAAATGTCAAAACCTGGACACAATTATGGGTGAAACTAGGCAAACTATTTTGGTTATTAATTTAGATTATTGAAAGCACTGCATCTCGATAACAACCATTATTAAAATTTTTATTTCTATAACCAGCTTCACAGTTGACGTTAAAATTGCTTGGAAGATGGAGCGCAGGACTAGTCCATTCCCATGAACAATTTAATTTGTGAAGACCTACTATTTCCAGGGAATATATGTATAATCAAACCACATAATTCACGCTCAGCTCTAACTTGAAACTTGAAAAATCAGATACGAAAACTCAAACAAGATTTCTCTTACACTTGCCAGCAGGACGTCTACAAAGAAAAAGCTTTTCTTACTGCGTTTCTCAAGCCCCATCCTGAGCCAGGAGCGAAGAAGTGAGTAAATATATGCAGTTGTCTGAACATCATCTTTGTATGAAGAAATGCCCGTTTCTGTTAGAAACAGGGAGTGACTCATCCGTGCCCCACAGAGGCGCGTGGCCGGATTGGAAACCCAGCGCCGGGAGCAGAAGTCATTCTGCTGCTGCGAGCTCTTCTTCATCAATGGGATGGGCACGGTACAGCCCGTGGGGAGATGATTTCCCTAAATCTTAGCCATCATTCAATATTGCAGTTTATCCAGTTCTGAGTAAGCGCCTGCTATGTTTTGGGGCGCTTAGCTGAAGCATGACAAGACTTTCAAAAATGTGTAATTTAAAATACAATTTTGATGAGTCAGTGTTAGACCTCTTTCACAGAGGTTACGATAGTGCCTTTTTATCTCACATTTTCTTTGAGCTAAGAGCACACCAGCAGTTACTGTGTCTCAGAAGCTGTGGCGTGAGGTGTGATATGTCACAGTCCCAAGCACAGCGGGAATAACACAACATAACACACACACAAACCTACCCTTTAATTTATATTGAATACGTATTTTAAGCACCTTCACTTTAAGGACCTTGACTTATGCATTGTGGATGATGTACAAATGCCCCAGGTCTGTTTGACATTTAGACTGGAGCCACAGACCACTGGTAATCACGTAGCCACATGCTAAAATATCCGCAGCAATGAATATACAGTATTTACATGCACTGGTCTTTGGGGCTGTAATCAGTCAGCTGAGGAAAATCTGCTCTGCTGACTGCTATTTGCATCCCTTATTATTATTTAGTGTTCAGATGCCTAGGATCTAAAATTTAGACAACAGTTTTTAAAAATATCCTTCTAACTCTTTGCATGGAAAGGTCACTCTGCTGCTGCTTGTATCGCCAATTCTGAGGATGCCACAGCTGCTGGGAGAGGCAGCTTCAGACCAAGAGCATTCGCTATCTTGAGCTGAATTTCACATTATCCTTGTATTTATTTTTTCCTTTCATCTGAACTGGGATGTTAATCTTCAAGGCTATCCAGGAAATGCAATATATTCACAAATTGCTGTGTCTCAAGAGTAAGGTAGAACAGATAAAATTCAGAGAAATATCAGTAATGCAATAATTCGTATCTATATATATGTAGATTTTTATCCTAACATGCGCTGCTGGTATGTATAATAAAGTTGTTGGGTTTTTTTCCTTTTCAATATACCATACGCTTGAGATAATGTGATTATACTGGAATTAAAATAAATATAATTCCAGCTCTGAATCATATTTAGCATTGCAGAGGTGAATCTCATTTGGGTATTGTTATGCATTTCATTTCTTCTGAAGCTTTGCTGCCCAAGGCCAGAAACGTTTAAATAGGTCAGAGATAACTGCCCTTATCATACTGCATTTAGACACTCCTTTTGTGTGACAGCCCTTGTTTCACTTTGATCACCAACTTGTCTTGATGTGCATTTCAATAATTATTTGAATTATCCCCTAGAACTACCCTGTAATCCCCCCTTTTAAGAAATACTGCGTGCAAGGGGAGGAGAGATCTGGAGACAGCAGAGTGACTTGGCAATACTTGCCATTCTCAAGTTCTCGGTCCCTACTTCATAACCAGGCGGAGGTTTTGCTGGAACAGGAGATCAAGTGATCCTTTTGACTGCCACAGCAGGAGACAAGCATCCTTTCATACTAACTTTGGATGCAAAACTCCAAAGGAGTTGCTCAAAACTCATTTTTTTATTTCAAAAGAACTTAGTGAGCTCCCCCATCACCAAATTGCTCTGAGGACGTCATCAGCCTGGCCATAACCCTGCCTCCCACAGGACAAAAAAATGGAAAAATGGAAAACCCCACTCACATTCACTGCATTGTTCAGGGCAGGTTTGTCCTTTCTGTTGCTTGGGCAATGTTTGTATCATTATATTTGAGTATGCAAACAGCAGCAAAGTTAGTCTCTGGTGCTCCTGCAGTGCCTGTTCAAGTCAACAAAAAGACCTTCCCTGACAGTAGTGGGAGTTGGCACAGCCCAGAATGGCTCGAATGGGCTTCCAACGAGCACTTCTGAGGCTTAATTTTAGGAGAAATCTGTCTGTAGTTACTTAAACAGATGCTCATTTCTCTAAGCATTACAAACTTGTCTTACTACTTTCCAAGACCAGGCACTTTTGGATTTATGTTATCAACCAGGGGTAGAAGAAACTCAAAATCAATCAGAGTTCGGTTGGAAATGGGGAGAATTGCATTTCCCAAACCAACTGGACACTTTGGGCTTTGAGCCAAGCTGCAGGAGGGGTCCCTGTGGTGGGAGGGGGCCTGGGCTCACACTGGCCTAATCCTTGGACAAGATGTGGATGGGACCTGGGAGGTCCCAGTGCTACCTGTAAATATAAATATACCGATGTCCAAAATAGCTGCTTCCAGCTAAAAACAGGAGGGCAGGATTTCTGGAAAACGGGAGGGGAGGAACAAAAGGCACATTGCAGAAAATGAAATGGAAATGAAATGTCCCTTGGAAAAGGTTTGAAACTGTACATTGGAGAAATTGCATCGAACAGAAACCAAACATCGGAGAAATCAGAGCGGCCCCCATCTCTGCTTGTTCTCTCCCCTGCTCCATGGGTGTCCATGCGTGGTCAGTTGTAAGAGCAATGCACATCCTGCCTGACCATAACAACAGCAGAATTTCAGCTGGCAGCACACACGTCCCAGTAAAGAATAATATTTGGCCTGTGCCATATCTTCACTGGTGACATACTGGATAGCAAAAGATAACACCAGAAACAAGATAACTAAAAATGCGGATCTATTAAAAATTAAAAAAATGTACTTACCTCCTATTTATCCTTGTTGTTTAGCCATCAAATCTTTGGATTTTAGCTAATTGGGGGCAGGGAGTCTGTCGCCCACACTTTTGCAAGCGTGAAAAGGTTTATGACCATGACATAACATGACCATGACAGACACCATGAGCACTATCTGACAGCGAAAGGCCACTGCCAGGAACATGCAGGCATGTCACATCTGTATCGTTTGTCTCATTTAGCATCTGTGGACACAGGAATTTTTAACCTATTTTAAATTGAGTTGCAAGACCACGGCCATTTGGCAGCAAATAACCCCAAAGTGACTGGCCGCTGTGTATGATGGGATCAGGAGCTCCCGCAACCGCGCTGGGGGAGAGCTGGCACACAGCTGACCTTTCCTGCAGTAACTCTGGGAATGACTCAGCTGACATAATATGCCCAGGGACAAATAGCCCACTGCAGCTTAGGCAGGAAAAGGCAGAAACGCTGGGAGGCAGGATGGCTGATGACCGTCAGGGGCTGTTTGGTTGACGACCGATGCAGTGATGGATGGGGCAGCGGTTGGGACCAGGGAAGATTAAATCCCAGCAAGGCAGGGTGAGGCCAGTTTCAAACCCCAGGGATCTCCAAGCTCCCTCCAGTACTGCTTCCAATGATCACCACTCTTCATTAAATTTTACAGACCATCTTTTTCGTGCCCCATTAAAAGAGCTTTTGTACCCCAATCGCAGTGGTGTATTCTCCAGTGTAATGGTGAAGAAACATCACCTTCATCCTTCCTCCTTCCCTAAGCTGTAGGCAAGACCTGAACTCTTTTCTATCCCTCCTTAGGAACACTGCCCTTACGAAAATTTTCATTTCATTACCTGACTTGGCAAAAGCCAGGTGCGTGCTTTTCTTCTAAATGGTCTTTTCAGCTCTGGTAGTTTTTCACAAATTTAAACCAGTAATTTTGGAGGCAATTTTGGAAACAATTTTGTTTAATCGTGCTCCTGGTAGTCACCCTTGCTTGATGGTGGAAGCAGTCAAAGTCATTATTCACAGTAAGTATTCATTTCTGCAGTCAGATTTAAAGGAATTTGAGTACAAGATGCAAACACTACCTTTACAAACAAAACTGAGCATTTACAGAATCTTTGTAAATACATGTGGAATTGTCCATAAATGATCCGTAAGGGTCCTTCTCCCGTGGGTGACAGCAACCCCCTTTTGTCCGAAGACCCCAGCTGTGTTCTGTCAGCTTGTAGTCAGTGAGGCTTGTGCCAGCTGCATGCAGGACTCTCGGTTACTCACTTCTCCCTTTTTTGATTAATTAGAAATGAAAAATAAATTGTTTGCCCTCTGCCATTCATTTCCTGTCATACCATCATGCATAGGATATCACACTTGCGAAGTTAGACTGAAATGATACTTTTCATGAAATGTAAAGAATTTTATTGACTATCTAGTTAATATCGCTCTAAAATCTTGGGCTTCTCTGATCCCACCTGACATGTTCGAGTCATGCGATGCACATCTCAGTGGTTTGACTTCCCCACAAAGGTTTACCTTGCTCATAGATGCTCCTACCAGCCTGTTGGTCTGAGGCTTAAAATAGACCTGTCAATACCACTTTCCTTGGAAGAATGCGGTGCTGCTAAGCCATTATTCAGTATAAAAAGAGTAGACCCTCCAAAGAAAACATGCTGTTTAACAGAAAAAAATGACACAAAACCTACTGAATCAACAACTGGACAAGTCTCCTTTTTGGTCTGGGTTCCTGCCGAGATTTACCCCAAGGGAATCAAAGGTCTCCCAACGTCAAAAACAAAAGAATAAATGTTATTCCTCTTTGCCCTCCTCAGGGCAAATATGATTTGATATGAAATTTGTTTGGTAGATGAGACAAATAACCTTTTGTGACTGCAACTTTTGCATGTGAAGAAGAAGTGGACAGGTCTGTGATGGTTTCTCCTGCATCTCCCCGTGGCTTCCGTGGCTATGCAGCCCATGAGCCCCACGAGTCACAAGGCACGTCTGCCCGAGTGCTCGGGGGGCCACCGCCAGACCCTCAGCCAGGCACTGGGCATACCCTGCATGGGGCTGGGCTGCCACATGTGGTTACAGATGTACAAGGGGGTCTCTGTGCACTTTGGGACATGGGCAATCTATGCTCTTAGCTACTCAAATCCCCCTGCAATCCGTGCTGTTGAAGCATCCAAATTCCTTTAGATAGCTTGCTGTCAAACCAGACTGAGTTTTGGGTCAGGCTACTAGACTATTTCTGAGGCTTGTGAAGATGTAAGTAGGCAAAACAGATTCCTTGAGCAACTTTCCTGATCCTCCCGCATCCTCTTCTGCGTGGCACATTTGCAAGTGAGTTGCCTGGCTTCACGGACTGTTAAGAATGTGGTTTCCTTCCCCTATGGAAATCTTATATAATATGTTCAGAAAAATCAAATATAATCCTTTAGAAGACTTATTTAGTAGGGATATTCATGGGGCACAGACGTGTAAGACTCTTGCTGTGTCTCTAGGAATTTGTCAAGAGATAAGTGATTAGCAAATGATTAGTCATGTCCCTATTAAAATTTCTTCGGTGCTTTCCAAACACAAAGGAAATAGGACCTACCATAAAGGTGCTTATGATTTATGTCACAAGATAAAGGGGGATTAAAGGCTTTTATAAATATTGCTGTTAACACTTTTAATATCACTAAGACCTTAAAGACCAGCCCATTACTCTGTCAAAAACCCAATTTGTTGGCTATGTCCTTTGAGGTTTTAGGTGTGACCTTGGAGTGTTTCTCATGAGCAACTGTAAAACAGAAGTGGGAAATGCATAGGAATGGCAATTTCCTGGATTAATTTTCCTATAGGAAAGAGGTTGATGTTCAGGACCAGGCCTCAGGGAACCCAGGGCTGCTTCTGTTGTCCTGCCCATAACACCTTCCCTCTGAACTGTCCAGATGGGAGAGGAGGGGCCTGGGAGCAGAGCAAGCCCTGTACAGCACTGCTCCGTGCTTTGGCATCCCCCACTGCAGGCACAGCCCCTCACAGCCCCTTGGCCCAGACAGCGAAGTAAATGAAGGTCAGAGACCTGGATTATTTCCAAACAGCTTGAGAGAGTGTGTTGCTACAGAAGGGTCTTGCAGAAAATGTTCTTCTTCTCTATTTACCCATATAGTGCCTCTCTGATAGCTGGAGAAGAAAACAACATTGCAGCTCCCATAAAAAATGAAAGAAGCAGCACTGCATTTGGGGTTGAAGTCCTCCAAGGCTTACCTCCTCGTAGCTTGCATAAAAGTTTCCTTATAGCCCTGGAAGATGAGCTGAGTCCCTCTTCAGACTCTCAGGTTTTTCCTTCTTAAATCTCTGCAAGAACTGGAGACCTAAAACCCCACTATTTCCTCCTAGTTACTTGAATCCAAATAGGGCTTTTAGGACATCTTCCATTCACCTTACCTCTGGTGCTAATGGTAATGCTGGCAAATAAATATCATCCCCATAGTCCAGAGGAGAAGACCAAAAGAATAAGTAACTTCCTCAAGGACAAAGAGGAGAAGAAGGACATGACATTTTCTCCGGATAGCTTGCCTCCCCCTTCAGCCCTCAGCATCTTCCTCTTCTAATTATATCACTTTAGTAGTACATCTCAGATTTTGTCAGATAAGAGACGTTTTAAGCTGATATGTGTGTCTCTACCTTTCCAATCCTCTAGGCGTAGCGCCTAATATATACAAACAGTTGCAGAGTGAGCAAAACCAACCCTGTCTGTTCTACAGGTCTGTGCCTCAAGGGAAGCTCTGCCACATGCCATCCCTGCTCTGATGCAGCTTGGAGCTCTGGAAGAGTCTCTCCCCCGGAGCAGGCTCCTTTTGCCACCAGTAATTACCAGGGGATTACAAGGAGATGGTCTGAAAGAAGATGAACATGCAGATACCTGCAGCACACGATGCAGATTCATAGAGCACACTGTGCACACACCTACAACATGACCATGCATGAAAATCCAAGAAATTTTAAAAATATACCCTTCTATACAACTAGTGTTATTTACAGAAATGGGTTCAGAAGACTTTTTGCTGCCTTGAAGCCTCCGAGGCCGGGTGTCAGCTCAAGAGGACCTGGTTTCCCGTAAAGCATTGAGACCCTTGCCTGGGTGCAAGTCCCCTTTCCTTAGGGACTGTGTCTGGGATCTGCTGGAGAACAGATGGGCACCCAGACGTGCATGGGCTTCAGGGAACTGCAGAAGGACCATGGGTTGGGGACAGCCCTGTACACCCACCGCAGCCCTGGCTGTCCCCACTGCTGCTCTTGCCTCTGCCACCCCTGCTCTCCGCTGGCAGTGCTGGCTTCCCATTAGTCTCAGTCAGTGATTCAAATTGGCTCAAGGAGTTTTTTTTGACATCGGCAGGCTGGGCCGGGAGCAGCTTTCAAAATGGGGATGCCAGCCCAAAACCAGGGTGCCGGAGGTGCTCTGAGCAGACATTGGAAATAGCAGCACGTTCAGCTGCTGTAGAAAACCCGGCCACATGGGTGTTTTAGACAGATAATTACAAATTAGCTTTCTTGGGCTGAGGTATTAAATCCAGCCACAGCTGCCCCACCGCCAGCTCATGACTTTGTTTAAATTTTTATGAGCTGTTCAATGGTTATGAAACTCGGTGTACTTGCTATTCAGCACAAAATTGTCATAATATGTCACAAGGAGAGAGTACTTGAGGAAGAATAGACTCTGGTGACGTGGGAGAGGGATGAGCCCCCTGGGCTCTCTGCAGCCTTCATGCTGCAGGCCCAGAGCCATCTCAAGGACCTCAGGGAAGGTGGCATGAGCCCCTCCGTCACTGCCTGCCAGGGGCTGGTGGTTGCCATACTGCAGTGGCACGTCTGAGTCAGGATGGCAGAAATCAGATAAGTTATTTGCAGAGTGAATCATACCAGAAGAAAAACTTGCAAGGGGGTAGGGAAGGCTTTCGAGTTAAATAAGTGATGAAGGAAGTGATGGAAAACCACCAAAGTTGGTTGAAAACTTGTTGATGGCTTGGAGCCCCATGGAAAGGGGGACAGGGCAGTGTGCTGGGATGAACACCTGGAAACAGCCACCTGGGAGATAGGAATGATGTCTTCGCTCAGTGTTGAATGGCAATTGCTCCAAGAAGAAGAATGAAAGAGGAGATTGCCATTGTTGAGTGAAATCTGCTATTTCCAAAACGTTCACTTCATCTAGGATTTTTTTTTTTTAGCACTATTGCTCCAGTTTTTTCATTTGGAATAAATTGCTCTTTCATGCATACTGAATCCCACTCCAGCATCCCAGGCCACAATCCCAGATGTGAGAGGTATTTTAGGCACTGACTCACCCTTGCTCTCCCAAATCCTGTCCATGATGACCTTTGCTGGATTTTTCTGAAACTGAAAAAGGTCCCAGTGGAAACACATTGTCCCAGGGAACCTCAGCATGTGGTGGTCCCTGCACCGCACGGTGTACCAGGCAGGCTATTGACCACGTCTGAACAAATCACTAACCTTTGCTTTAAATTTTCTATGCTAAAGGCAGCAGTGACAGCAAAAATTGTTTAAAGTTTCATATTTTGTAGCTGTCTAGAGGGTTTTTGATGAATCACTGAAGTGAGGATCTTCTGTGTGTAAGATCAGGGTAAATAAAACCCAAGCTGCATTTTGTTTTGATCTGACACCAACATGGCTAAGTTACACACATCTTAGCTCTCCTCAGCAAGTCTTTGAGATTTCTGCTGAGATAGTACAGTTGTTAAGGTGATATACAGCCTCACAGACTCACCTAAGCTACCCTAACCCCAAACCCAGTCCTAGAAATTTGGGATTCTTAAATTTGATTGACTTCAAGTGGGTTAACTCCTCATGTAACGAGTTTTCTGGTGTGTATTGCAGTTCTGTTGAACACATCTTCTTCTTCTGTTAGAGTCCATGTATTTTTGTTCTCATCTTTGGTTTTCTTTAAATTTGAGCCCTCTCTGCTGTTGAGGTTTCTGTCTGGGTGTGGGACGGTGTTGCCTTTACTTACTTTGAAGGTAATATTTTCAGGCCAATTTGGAAACAGATTCTCTGCATTTCACATTCTGAATTTATTTTCATTGCTTGTAAGTTCCTGCACAGATTTCCTCTGTAACTAATCAGCTTTGCCATTAATTTTGTACCTGAATGTTGTTTCTATTCCTGTGCCTTGGTTAGCTCAGTCTTTCTGCCACAATATCTTCAATGCCCTCCTTACCATGGCCTTCCTCAGCTGTTACTCAGCCATCAGGGAATCACAAGTTGGGCGTTTTCTTAGAGGAAACAGTGAGTTTTACATTTGATTTTCACAAGGTCACTAGAATGAGATGACAGTAACTGGGATGTCACCAAAATGTCCATTCAGACCTTTGATCCAGAGGTGGGATGATATCACTTTGTATGCTACAAGCTGCTGACTTAAAATAAAAGGTGTTTTGTAAGCTTTAATGAATGTGTGGAAGTAAATTTCTGCTGTCAAGGACGAGGTGAATAACTTTCTACATAGAAAGTTAGATGTCTATTTTTAAAATCCTACAGCCAAATGATTTCAGTCACCACCACCCCCCCACCCCNGCACTCCCGAGCCAACAAGTGCTTTTGAAAATCCAGTCTCAGTATTGCACTGGACACAGGTAATGAAACTGTTTCCTAATATTGCTTTTCTCTGGTTTCTAAACACTGGAGACAGATACCAGAGGAAAGGAAATCAATCAGACATTCAAGGATGAGAAGATGAAACCTTCTCACTGCAGCTAGTGAAAATCTGGAGACTTGTTTGGTCTTGTTGGTTGGTCCCACTAAGTACTGTCCTTTATTAATATCAGATAAACTTTCCACAAACTCAAAATTGTGTGTAACAATAGACACAGCATAGGGAGCTCACTCAGATATTCTCTTCCATGTATCCTTTGTGGCATCCATCATCATTTAGAAGAAAGAAGATGAAAATTCCCATTAGGCCTCTTTGTTTAATTGCTTTTATTGCTTCTGTCACTTGATGAGAGCTTAAGCGATACGTGTGCTGATCCAAGGATACCCTGTCCGTTAGAGGAGTGTGACATCCATCCAGACGCACCACAGAGACAGTGTGCCAAAATGGGTGTACCTATTGAGAGGGGGCATAAAATGCAGAGTTGCTCCTTGGTGATTAGCCATCTTAATGAAGAGGATCAACCGGCATTTATTTATAGGGTCAAGAGCCTGCTTGTGAGATCGCTGATGCAGCAACAAAGCTCACCATTTGTTTGCCATTAAAATTCAATTTGTAATCTGTCATTAAAATACTCTTCTGTTCCCAAACCAACTGCTCCCAGAAGCTATGTGAAACTACCCGTTCCATACATTAATTTGCGCCCACCTTGGATGTCTGTGGAGCATACGGAGAAGGCAGTACATCAGGGGGCAGCAAGCAGGCAGCAGAGTCTGAGCTGCGGGGGCTCAGCTGCCTTCCCGAGAGAGCTGGCAGGGAGCAGAGCCAGAGCATCCATCCACGTCCCACCCATGGGATGCTGCCCTTGGGCTGGTCCCCACGTGAGCCTTATATAGGGGTTCACAGAGGAGCATTCTGAGAAGGCATTTTCCTTTTCTTTCTCCTTACAGCTCTCACTAAGGATAATTCAGTTCAGATCAAAGAATGTCAGATGGTTTTAAACTCACGTGCCAGCCTTCACGAGGGGCCACCAAACCTTGCTGGCTTGCCCTTGGAGCAATTCTCTATACCAAGATGAAGTGCAGGTTTGGTCTGGAGGTTAGGTTTAGTGTAGCCAATCCAGGTCACATCTTATTTTTGTCTTCATTTTTTTTGGACAATGTCTTCCAGGCAAAACACACATAAAAAATAATAGGTAGCCTGCAGGTTGGGCATGTCCCACGTACACCTGATCTATGTGTCTGATACTCTTCGGGCATGCTGAGCTGCATACTAAGAGCTTCTTTGGGAAGTTTCTGTGAGCACCACGGATGTGGGCAGCACACCTTTTCCAGCAGGGTGGAAAGCCCTGTTAGGTATTTATTTGTTTCAAATAAAAATAATACAGGGCGTGACAGGCGGTTGGTGTGGTCTGCGCTACCATATGTCTCTTCTGCCTTGTGCTCGCAGTAGGCAACAGGACTGTGTCAGGCAGGCGAAGCATCAAAACCTCCATCTTTTATCCTCCAGGAGTATCCAGGAGCTCAATCTGTCCGCAGGCACAGCATGCACTGAGAGGTGCTGTGGAAACTGTTTGCCACCAACAGTCATCCTGGAGGACACATCTCTGAGTCAAGACGTCTCCCCTGCACCCTCCTCCCACAGCTGGGAGGGAAATCGCTGCAATTCCCCTCTGTGGAGGAATAGATGCAATCCTTTCTCCTGCTAAGCATCAGCGGAGGCCTCCAAGGAAGCTGCTTTGATTTTCTTTGACCTCATTCTACCTAATCAGCTAAACCAACCTGCTGATGAAATGAAAGTGGGCCTGGCAGATAGGAAATGGGGCACTGGAAGTTACTTTTTTAATATACTTCAGGATTTGCAATGTATTGGATCCAAATTATGATATCTGCAAGTGGGTCAAACCTCCTTCCTCTAAGAGGAAAAAGGAGTGGAAAACCACTACAAGGCTAAATTTCTGCTCAAATTTCCAGAACAGTTAGGCTAAGCATTTCCAGGGAGCAGCAACTATATAAATGACATGGGTAGTTTCAGGAAGTACATGTGGGACAGGCTCTGACAAGGGACAGTTGTCACACGAGGATACAGATGGCACTTCTAATGTCTACAGTGACTTCTACATGCAAATGCATCATCACTCACAGTGTAACCTAACCAACCATATGAGGAGCCAACATATGCCAGCCTACATATTGCAGGGCTTTTGAGGTTTTCCAGCTCTGCTGTTTGCCATCTTGGAGATGCTTTTTCTTAACCACTTCCCTGCCGGTCTCCCATGGGACTCCTTGGCATCAGAACCTCCTGGAGGGCCAAGGTCCAGCCCAGAGCACTGCATGGGCCTCATCCACCCAAAGAAGTGCCTTTCCACACCGAATTGTTAACATTTCCTGATTGCAGGTGTTGCACACTCTCTGGGGAACATACGGCCACTAGTGCTGGTGAGGTGTTCACGTACAAGTCTGCTAGATGAAAAGGACGGTTTGGGTGACAGGAATGGTAATGTGTCTCTGCTGGGAATTGGAAAAGCAGCATTTGGCATCTGGGGGTTTGTCCGTATTTTCTTTTTAGAGAATTCTGGCCCTCCAAGTGCCTCTCCTGGTTTCTTTTCTCACCATCTGAAAAATGGGACCCTGTGAAATGATACATAACAGACACCAAAACCAGAGCAAATCTGCAGCAGAATAGATGCCCTCCAAGCTTGGAGCAGGTATCAGCAGGACTTTCTGAGTGACTGCTGCATTCATGCGGGAAGGCTTCTGCCTGACAAATGTGTTTGAATTCTCTGAGTACATTGGGGCATTGCTAGATAAGTATGTAATAGAGGACATAATCTATCATGATTTCAGGGAAGCGTTTGACAGTGTGCCACAAAGGGAATATGATTTACAAAGTAAGACAAAAATGGTATAAGGAAACTATTGATAATCACTTACAAATTGGATTGGCAGTTTGAGGGAGAGGATAGGGATGGGACATACAGCAGAAGAAGAAGGCTGGACCAAGGCTGAATTTCTCTGAATAATGC
Source organism: Stercorarius parasiticus (assembly GCA_013396915.1). NCBI lineage: Eukaryota > Metazoa > Chordata > Aves > Charadriiformes > Stercorariidae > Stercorarius > Stercorarius parasiticus. The sequence continues at coordinate 325,289 of VWZL01005283.1, read as the reverse complement.
TCAAAGTAACCCTAACCTAATCATCCTGAGTACTTGGGACAAGGAGAAGAGAGAAAGCAAACGTGTAGAAGCTGAGCAAGCCTGCCTGGAAGGAGATTGCATTCCGGTATTCAACAAGGCAAGGGAAGAGGAGGCAAAAGCAGTCAGGAACCATACTCCATGAGCCATCAATGAAACCTAATTTGGAGGGCGACTCAGCACAGCAGATTCCCACAGGACTCAGCAGCCACTCTGCATCAGAGACAGGACTGCTCTGACCCCGTTGGGAGCAGGCTGCCCCGTAAATATGAGCAGAGTAAGTACATTACCATTGCAAAATAATCTAGCACTGGATTACTGAAAGGTACGTATGAAAACCAAACAGTTTTTGCCAAAGTATCTGGCCGTCTCTGGCATGGCCAGGATGACTGAATAGTGCCCCGGGTGCCCACTCCCTGGTACAGGAGCATTTTGCAAAATACATCTGCCGTGAGCTTGTCCATTCACAAAGTCCAGCTCAGCAGAGGGAGGTATTGGAATTCAGGCTACAGATAGCACTGTTTGGGGAGGAGGGGTGTTTTTGTTATCAGGCAGAGGGATTTAAACACCTAGCCCTCATGATCATCACTTGTGCAAGCTAGTTCTGGTGCACGGAGGTGAGCACGCCATGCTCACCATCATGGACAAGCTTTCCTGAGTCCCTGCCAGGGGCAGGCAGCAGGGGAGCATCACAGAAGTTGCTTTGACTGGGAAGCACCAGGAGTTTGGTCCAACATATTTCACAAAGAAAGATCACTTGGAAGAGGGAGACAGAGAGCTGCTGATTTCCTAGGACCTTGAAGACACACAGTTGGGGAGTTATTTGTGGCTGCAGCTCAGAAAATCTGGATCAAGTCCTCAGTCCTGCCGCCTGCATTGCCTTCATCTTGTCCATCAAGGCAGGATGCTCTCTGGAGCAGGACTGTCTCTTTCTGGGGGACTGTGAAACAATTTTGCAAGTGGACTCCTGGCCCTTGTGGCTACTGAAATGCTACCAAGCGATGCCATCCCTCACGGGCTCTGGAAAGGTCCCTCCTGGCTCTCTTGCAGCCAGCTGGTTGGGAGTGATGCTCCTTGCCTCCGCGCAGGCTCGCACTGCTGGGTACCCTGGGTGGGTAGCAAAGGTCAGACTGTACCAGCAGCGCACAGCCCAAAATGGCAGGGGGAAAGGCCCAACAAGAAATTCCTTGGTTTTGCTCCTGCAAGGCTGGGGGTGCAAAGCCTACAATTTGTGCTTGTTTTCTGTTTTTTTCCACTGCCTGATTATTGCCAAGTATTTCATATAGACACAGCAATTTAGTTAGATTGATGGCCCTTGTCTCCCTAGTGACAAATGCAATGCCTGCCAGACGCTTGGCTCTAAACTGTCTTTACAATCATTCTGCTTTTTTAAAAGTTTAAATGCCCACAAGAGAAAAACTTAGTTTGTCATTTAGATCGGCCTTGGCTAAATTAGTTCATTCCTGAGCAACCATAAGACACAAAACGAGTACACTGGTGTGGGAGGCAAGGGGGCTTCTCGTAAAGAGCAGCTACAGCATGGATTTCACTTCACATCAAGGAGGACTCTTAGAGAAGAATTTGGGGCAGGAAGATAATGTTGGAAAGAAGATATATACCCAGCAAATGTATCATGAGAGTTCAGGCTGCATCACAAGGACAGTGAAAGACAGAGGATGGTATCAGTGAACGAGGGAGGGATGAAACCTTGGTCTTGCTGCAGCCACTAGGAGCCATGTCACAGTGTCTCACCAAGGTGCTGCATCAGCATCAGGGTCTTGTGAAGCTGCACGGTTTGCAGAGGAACCTTCATGATTTAAGGGCACCAGTGTATAAACTGCTTGCAGGAGCAGGAGCGGTGTCTGATCACCTAGGCTTTATTAGCGATGTATGGGAAAAAGGAATACTCAGGGCCTGTAGGATCAACTGGATGCTCAAAAGACCTTCCTACATACATCAGAAATGTTAATTTCTGGTGCTTTGTAAGCAATTGGATTTGAGATCCTTGATTTTATATTTTTGGGAGAGTAAAAGTGCAGAGACCCATGGTAAGAAGTATTCACATGCGTGCTAAACAGGGTTAGGTCTCAGGTTGGGAGCAGAAGCTACCTGAACCACCAGTGCAAGGAGACTGGTTTGCATGTAGGTCCTCTGTCCTTATGAGAGCACAGGTGCCAGCCATAAACCTCCCGGGGGGCTTTTACCTGCATTCTGCTGCCCGTGGGACTGTCATCTCCCTCCTGCCATGGATGGAGGTGGGCAGTATGTACTGGAGCCATCCGACCCCTGCTAGTTGCATGGAGCATCTTCTGCATGGGCTTTGCTGCCTGGAGTGATTCCCTCTTGAAATCTGGCACGTCAGGCCAGTTTCTACCCCCCCGAGAATGGTTCATGTGAAGCGAATGAGCTGGTTTTGGTCAAGCCCTTGGGGAGTGAGAACAAAGTCTATGCCTTAAATAAAAACGAAACTAGAAGGTTCCCCAGGGGGGCTGAAAACATTACTTGGAAAAGCATCCTAACCTGTCATCTTCCAATTCCCTTTATTTTCATGCAACTTTAAAAAAACCCCAGCCATACACATTCAAAAATACACTTCAGGAATTAATCTCTTCTTAGCTGACACTTTAAATGTCAGCTCTGAGCCTGGAGTAAATTTTCACAGGCAAGTTATAAAACTCTGAAAATGGGATTTAATAATGGTAATGCTGACAAAGCCTCAGCCACGGCAAAGCTAGTAGGTGCCTCCGTGTATACCCACCAGACAGCTGGGCTGAAAAACAGATAGGGGAGAGCTAATTTATTGTTATTAAGCTAGGTGCACTTCTGAAAGTTTCATAATTCGGAGACCTTGGTTTTCAGACTGGTAGAAGTCTGGATCTAGAGACAGATTAATGATTCTAATTTCTCCACCTGTGTTATTTTATTAGACTTACTATGGCAAACTGGTATTGTTGCTGTTAATGGGCCCTGCATACCGATTTCTCTATGTGCCGCATGCAGAATGTGCTCCATCGTGCCCATCAAAATAACTTTGTTAAAAACACCGAAGCTGAGCCTGCTCTGCCTGTTAGCAGAGCTGAAATGAAAAATATCTGGCAGGAACTGAGTCTGGAGCAAACAAGAATTTACTTAGACTAGGGGAGAAAGTACGCTCTGATTTAGCGTTCAGCTCGGGTGCATGTTTTATGCATGTGCATATAGAAAGGGAAAATTCATTGGTTTTCTTCAGAGCTAGTTTATGTCTTGATGGAGCAAAGCATGTAAGTGCCTGCTTAAGTCTACTCCTGTTCAATAAAATGTTTAAGCAGCTGCCTATATCCCACTGATGCTAATATAAGATTTAAGTGTCTGCTTAGGGTGAAATGTTCTCAGAAGCTTTGTTGTATTGAGGCCTGGTGCATGCTGCTGTATTCTGGACCCGGCTGATCACGCAGACTAAGGATGCAGAAATGGGGACCAGAGTGGTCATTACCTCGTCACCATATGATGGCTTGTTCAGACTTTCCAGATAAAGCTCTGGGGCCATATTTTAAGTGTTACCAGCGCACGTACGTAGGGTTTTTTTTTTTTAAGTCTTCCACAAGTTCTCAGTCATGTGAGTAGTCTGTCCCCAGAACTGCAGCAGAAATTTGCAGGATCGAGACTGGTATGGGAACGTTCCCCATCGCAGCGATGGGCGTGAGAAAGCCAGCACCAGCCCCTCTGAGGTTATCCAAACCCCTCCTCCTCTTTTTTGCTTCTTTTCTCTCACCTGGAATGGGCTGGGAAGGGATTTTTTTCTCAGTTATTTGATGTTCAGAATGATTTTTGCAGAATTTCAGGCAGTGCCGCAGCGGGCTGCTTTACCTGGATGGGAGAGAAGGGGACACTTGAGCCACTCGTGCTTGGGACTGTAACACACCGTGGTGTGATGTAACTGACGGCTGATAGCAAGGGAAACCCTAGAAATATTTGGCATGATATTTATGAAACTGTTTTCTTTGGGAAGGAGGCCACGGCAAGCCCTGGGACAACCTGCTACCCTGCAACCAACAGTGTTTCAAAGAAGGTAATGAATTCTGCTGGCAGCGTCAGGGAACTTGTGTGAAATGATCAGACCCCTCAAAATGATAATTTTGAGGATCATAGTCACCTAATAATTTTGCTTGCAACGTCTTATGAATGAAAACTGCCCAATTTTTCAAAGTCGAGTTCGCTTTTCCAGCTCAGATGGGACATTCAGGGTTCAGTCCTGCTCGGGGCACATCACAGATGTTATCGTCACCCTTATTTCTTGGTTTATCCCTAGGAACAGGCAGCTCAGCAGAAGCGGCAGCTCTCGGGGTCTGACCTGCACACTGATGGAAGTAGAAAGTCTAGAACCGATGACGAAACCTTGTTTCTTTTCCAAGCTTTGTAACAGCTTTGGGAAGGGTTCTTATTTTTGCTTTCTCCCATGCAATCAGCACTGAGATTAAAATTTACTGTTGCTGCTATTTCCAGAGAAGAGTTGGGAGCTGAGCTGAGGTTTCCTTTTTTCAAGTGGTTTTTAGTGTTGATAGTGCGGAAGAGTCATCTGCGACAATTTTGTTTTTTCTGTCAGTGCAGCTTCCCACATGGGATTTATTTTTATGGCCAGAATATTTCTTTTTTTCAATTCCATTTTCGTTTAGGAAAGTAGCTTCAGTGGGTTGTCCCCACACAGACATTTTTATATACTCTAGAAAGCTGAGTTGCTTTGCTCATTCTGGAAATGAATTGCCATCTTCTGTGCATTGCAACAGGATTATTTTAAATCCGTAATAGTGTTGCAGATTTCAATAGGAATTTTGCCTTGGTCATTGCCAATGTCATTCTGGACAGAGATTTGAGTCGCACACAACGATGAGGTTTTTTCTGAGGTGTGATATGCATGGATTACTTGACCATGAAATTAATGTATCAGATAAAACATCATCGTCGCTTCTTTCTGGTCATCTTTCTTCCTCATTTTTTTTTGCTCATTTTCCATGTCTCATCTTATGTTAAAATTGTAGATAACTTGTGGCAAGGATCATCATGTTTTATTAGCAATATTGCAAGCCAATTTTGAGTAGAATTTATGTACAAATGTAAATCTTTACATTTTAGGGAAAGGAATAGCTGTGTAATAGCAACTGTAAGCATTCAGCTGTCCAGGGGCTCATTAGTCTTCTGTGCTTCCCTGGAGTCAAATTAAACAGTGAATGCCAGTGAGCCCTTGTATCGCACAATAAAACTTTCCACAGGGCATGGGATTACACAGTCACAGTGCGATACAGAGTACCAAGCCTCTGGTGTGGATTTTGCGATGCCTGCCATTATATTTCAGCTACTAAGCAAATAAAAACATGTATTTCCATAGAAACTGTAATGTGTTGCCGAATACTGCCCTTAAGTATGCAAATATCCCTTCTAGTATAGTCAAGTGAGGCTGTTACTGTGTTATAAAGAATAATTTGGTGCCATATGCTGGTACATAAATGCCAATCAGTTACATATATCCCAATGTCTGTACTTCACCTATTATTTCTACCTTTGCATGGTGTACCACGACTTATACACAACTTAGCACCCACGGGATGGGACTGGCCAGACACCGGGACCCAGACTGAAGGACTGCCAGGGAAGGGGCACAGGTCTGACACGACCTCGCTCCCAAGGGCACCTCAAGGAACCTGGGTTGCTTAAAATCAAAGATTTAAAAAGGGATGTCATTGCACAGCTGCTGATAGTCACAGCATTAAACAGCTAATATGAGAAAAGTGGAGGGACTAGTAATATCTGCTGTAATGTAGTCTCTTGTCTCTGTTATTCCCAGGCAGATGTCTAACTCTAAATCATCGTCACATCTTTTCCCTCACAGCGCCAGTGCAATTGCCATGTGCCCTCTCTGAAACCCTGCAGGTGGAAGTGGGAGACTAATACATTCTTCTTCCCAAGGGCAAAGTAATTCACGTTTAACTAAAATGAGAATAATAACCATTAGATGAAACAATTAAAGAAAAAAATTGAGTACGCCTGACACTTTTTGTTTGGCTTGGAACAAAAAGCTCTGGTTCACTGTAAACAATTTAATGATTTTCTTTCATTAAAAATTCAGGTCAGATTTTAAAAGAAAAAAAGCTATTCTTTCAAATGAAGAGTCTAATAGCAGTTTGAAAGTGTTGAGACAATATGCTCTACATCTCCAAAAACTTTGTGTTTTTAAAATTGACAAAATATTTTCCCTTATTCGCCCACCCCAGTTCTTTTCAGCTGAAAGTTTCACATTCATAGTTTTTTTCCCTCCGAAATCCACCTTGTGCAGAGATTTTAATAGATACTTCAACGAGTAAGATCGTTATCCAAAAAATAACCTCTGCTAAAATGCTAGCAAAAGCCAGAAGGAAGCAAGGCAATGGTTTCCATGTTTCACCTGCCGTCAACAAACTCTCCATAGGCAGGGATGGTATCTCAGTGTTTTGGTTTTTCTTCCCGATCTTTATTACATTAAAAGAATCTGCCATGGGTGGATGCTGCTCCTTAATGATCATAATGGTATTTCCAAAGATTTAATCATCAAGGCGACTGGGGACAAAATGAGGGTAGAAGTAAATTATAGGCCGTCTATTGGAGAACATGTAGTCTTGGCTTTAAGAATTTGGATAAGATTTGGGCTAAGTTTATGTACTCATTTCTAAAAAATTACTTCGGTTTTGAACTGATGTCGGGGTTAAAAACCTTGATTTTTTTTAGTGTGTTTCAGTTCCAAAATCTCCCCTTTGAAGGCAATGTTAATAATTAATGACAGTGAACAAGCATGGCATATGAAAGGACTCCCTCAAATTACAGCTTGAAAGTCACTGTCTTTTGATGCACCCCTGTTCACACCGCTGCATTGCTTTTGGGGATTCAAAGCCAGGGAATCACCCTTTATCCTTCTCTGGAATAGTGACATATTTAACGAATCCCTTACACGAATGCTTAGAAATTGAACCATCAGTGCATAGACTGGCTGCTGGCTCTTGACATGCCATTTTTCATGTTGTTCTGGCTTTTATTAACTATTATAAAATCCAGTCCTTCAGGTCCAGCCATACAGGGTATCTTCCAGGACAGCTGGGCTTGCTTTCAGATGTAAATACTCCTGCAAGAGGCTCTGCGGCACGCTAAAACTGAAAAAATCAATATGTATTCTAATAGACAGGAACAAATTGGGTCTTAAAGTGTAAATAGGGCTGTGTGAAATACAATAAAGTAAATTTAGCTAGTGAACTGTATTAACTGTGGTGATTATTTTGCATTCGGGGAGGATAATTTATGTAATGATCGTCAGCGCTGTTGGACTTTCCACCATAGATCTTGAAGGTCATTGGCTGAGCTGGGACCTGAACCTTTCCAAAGGTAAAGAAAATCTTTTCAATTAGATTAAACCTCATTATTATTTTCCAAGTCATCTCACCTCCATTACACAGCCGACTTCTGGAAACAGTGTGGCATGTTGTCTTGTAGTCTGAAAGCACACCTGGCGTTTGCCGGGTCCCTTGGGCCAGCAGCCCCATCACAGCACGGCAGCTCCAGCTACTGAATCACCAAACCACGATTTATCGACTCCCTCAGCTCAGGGCTGGTTTTCTCCACGGCAGACATAGGAGAAGAAAGAGTCTGGGAAACGCTGCTCCCTTCCTCTAGGCTTGCAAAAGAAGGCTGGGATTTTATGCTAATAAATAACCAGCTAATAAACATTTCCAAAGTAGTGGGTTTCTGCCTTAGAAATGCTCTTTTAAAGAAGAGTGGTTTTGGATGAAGTTTTTGAAACCAGAAGTGAATCATTTTGACTTACTCATTTCTCTGTTGTGTCAAAATACTATGCTTCATAATAGCTTGAAGCTATTTCACCTAGACTTTGATATAGTAGAATATTAGCTGTAATAGTAGGATAAGTACTAGACTATCGCTGTTTTCATGTTATTGAAACAAAAGTTAGTGCTGTTTCAGAACTACGCGATGTGGTATTAGTGAAAAGAAACACTCCCAGTTCCCAAACCAAATAAAAATAAAAAACATGTTTACAGGAAAATTCTGGGGTTTGTTTTGTTTTTTTTCCATTTAGAATGAGAACAAACCCCAGGATTTTCTTCAGAGCTGAAAACCTGACCAGTGTCCCCAGGGACTGCCACGTGCACAAGTTCAGCTGCTGAAGACATGTGAGATGAAGCCTTCAGAAGCAGAGCATCTTGCTAAGCCCCAGCATCAGCATTTAGTCCAAAGGTGGCCTTTGGGGGCCTTCGCCCAGAACTGAATCTGTTTAGTGCTCTTCATTAATTTATGGTACTCGCTATCGCGTCTCCCTGACTACGACTGACAGATAACACAAGCAAAATGTAGCCTGGTGGAGAAAAACCTGATTGTATAAGGAACAAAAATTTTTGTTACCTGTATGGGTGATATGGATAGATACCCCATTGATTTGAAAATAATAAACATCAGTAGAGGTAGAGGGAGGAACTGTGCCTTATCAAATAAGCAAATAAAGAAAATCAGACAGAGTCAATGATCCTTGAAAGGAAAAGGTAGGTCCCGTCTCCCTGCAAATAGTCCTGGGAATGATCCCAGGGGTTTTTCAAAAAAGATGCCCTCACTGCTGCAAGTGCAATATGGCCCAAGCAGCTTGTTGATCTTTAAAAAAATATTTTAATAAAAATAAATTGGTCAAATAATACTTCTGTAATTATCTTGCTATTTTCTGTGTAGTTAAGACCTGAAGCAATTTCTATATTTAAATTACATATATTGTATGAGTAATGTCTTTTTTGTTTTGGAATGGTCATCTAGCATTAGTGCTTCACAAAATAGGACAGCTAAAGGGATTTCTAATTGATAAACCTGATTGCGTTTTAGGCATGGCCATTAGACTAATTAAAAACCAGTGTGACCAATGCTTTTCAGTTGATTTTGATCGTAAGTATATTCAACAAAGCCGTTTCTGTTGCCAGCTCTGTAATACCATCCAGGAAAGCAGTCCAATTGGGTTTCAGTAATTTCCCCTTTTTTGCATATTCCGCTGTTCAACCTTACCATATTGTGGTGTGATTTAGATGTCTTTTCTTATGAGAAGAAAGAGCTACGCAGGGTCATATTCTTGTCTGGTGGGAGGTGGCATTGCTCCACTGAAACCACCGGTGGGAGTCTGATCCAGAGCGGTTTCGTGATGCACTTTATCTGTCCTGCATTTCTGCATGTTTTTACCTTGGTGTCTGTTAACAAACTCTGGTGGGGTCTTTGAAGAGTGGAAACAGGGTCACCTGTCGCCAATGAAAAGCATGGAGAAAATCAATGAAATCTAAAGGACAATGGAAGTGGGAGCTGATAGGAGCATAGGAAATTCTGGGGGGGAAAATACCCAGGTACTTCCCTAGTGGTAGGTTGAAGGAAGAGTTCAATTTCTGTTAATAGTATGCTCCCTACTTCTCCCTAACTCTAACATATTGATGATCTATGTCTTAAAGTACAAATCTTCAGCTGAAAAGAATTTTAATAGGTCTGTCTGCAATGGTCTTCCTACGTGGGATGAACTTGGCCTGGTCCACAGAGGTAACAAGTAAGAACAGACTTCTTTCTATCTAGGGGTAAAAATTACGTGAATATGGTCTAACAATAATGTCTTGCTTCGGCCGTTTTATTTCACCATAGCATTGCCAGGCAAGGTGACATCTGACCCAGGGAAGCAGTTTGACACCTGAGTTCACAAACCAACATGGGATCCACAGGACCTAATGACCTGGGGGTCCCTTTATTCCTTCAAAATCTGAGTAAAGGTGAAGAACAAATATTTATTTTCCAGGATTTTTTTTCCAGTTAAAATGTTAACTCAAATCTGTATTTTTAACATCGTGTTTTGCATTCCCTCGGTGTCTGAGTGCCCTTCCCTGTGACACACGCGCTGTGTTGCAGTGTCCTTGGGCAGCACGACCAACGCCCCAGCTTCTATAAAGCTCATATTATCGCAATTTTTGAATGATCTTGAGCAAAAACGGAAGGGTCCAGACAGATTTTAAGCCCTGTAGGATCCTCAGCTCCCTCAGGGAGAGAAAAGCAGCATTGTGGGGAGGCTTCTGCAGATAACTGAAGGATCTTGGCAAAACTGAAACGCTTTAATAACAGATGGTGGGGAAAAGGCTTAGCCAGTTCTCTTTCCATCATTCTCCAGTGCAGAAGATCCCTCCACATGACATCCTGTGCTGTCGTCTGAGATCTATTATTAAACGGCGCTCGCAGTGCATGTGCTCCGCTCCCTTCCTCGGGAGACGATCTTGTGGGATCGGACCTTGATTTCCAGGCTGGCATGCCTGGCTAAGCCATCCCACCTCCATGGGGTTCACGAGGAGGAAACATTTAACTCCTCTCCCAACACAGCCAAAGGCCCAATCCAAGCCAGCACAGAAATGCAGGAATACGGAGGTGTAGTCACTGCGTATCTACATCTGCTTCTCCTGCCACTTTACGAGACCAAGGTGCTCTGTAAAGTCAGTTGTTCTGTGGCACTGGGACTCTCTTCTCTTTATCAGCATTTAGTGAAAACAAACAGGAAGGAGCAGGGTGATAACAGAAGGACGACAGTGATACTCTTGCTCTGGGCACAAGCTCCAAGCTGCAGCGTGACCCTTTATGGCTCTGTGTGCTGTAGACTGAGAGATGAAAAAAACTAAAATCCTGCCATTGAAAAGAGCATTCTTGTAACGGCGCAACACCATGTACATCGCTTTCAACAACAAGCAATAGCTGGAGAGAGAAACCCTCCTGGCACTGGGCACGGGGACAAGCATCTGTGCCAGGACACCTCAAGGACTCTCACTTCTGCTCCACACAAGAATTTCCTGAAATCCCAAGCCTGTATTGAGATACTTGAGCTTCAAATGGCCAAGGGACATTGAAAGTGAGCAGGAACTGGCTCATGGTAAGTTAGAAGAAAATAGTCTCTTTTTAATTTGCAGCACGCTCTCTCAGCTCTTGCAGTCTTGGACAGGTTTACAGGACAGTCAAAACTCTACAGTGAAGTATTATACATATTAAAATACTGCCCATTAAAAATCACATTAGCATACAGATAATAATACAGGAAAGCACTGTGACTACTAATAACACACAGTAGACACATCTATCCTTGTAGTCCCACCCCACCTGGCCAAAGAAGCAGAGTTGAGCCTGAAGTCGTTAGGACTAACAGCATCCTGCATCCAAACCGAGTGACTTGAATGGTAGCCATACCCTGTTATGCCAGAGCTAAATCTGTGTCCAAGTATTTGAACAAATCCAAGGGTTTTGTCCCAGCAGTGACTGAAGGAGAATTTTTCCACAGTTCTTTATCTTCAGGTTCTGAACCTTGGAAGGGAAATGTACCAGCCTCAAGTTGGAAAGCACTTAATAAGGTGATGGAGGTGCTGCTCCACAGCTCTGCCAGGCAGGTGGCTGCAGGCAGCGAGCAAAGGCTGGGCTGTGGGAGCTGTGAAATTCCACTTCCAGAGGAGTCTGAGAAAAGCAGGTTTAAAAATAAGCAGTCAAGCTGGTTTCCTTTGTTAATGACTCAGTGATTCACCCAAGATAAAGCATTTCAGCTTTGAAGGGCTCCACTCCTGGGAGTAGCTTTCTTTGGAATCCATTGTTTCGAATGAAAATGGGAAATGCATCTAAACCCAGTACTGATGAGACTGTATCCACTGTGTCTAACTTCTTTACTTTACCTCACTTTCCCCTTTTTCTCCTCCTCCTCAACCATGGACCTCCTCAGTCACTAATAGCCCCCTGCCACAGGAAACAGACCTTTGGCTCTTGGCTGACCTTTTAAAATGCTGACCACCACCACCTCTACGCTGCCTGCTTTGGCTGGGAAACATGGAGCTCAAGTCATCCCCCAGTCTTGTATCGTGCTAATAAACTGGTGAAACACATTGCAGCCAGAGACGTTTCGCTGTGGCTTTTCTCCCGCAGCTACAACAGAAACAAGAGGGACCAGAGGGAATGAACACGCAACATGCCAATTTACTAGCGAGAGCTACGATCCGCCTGTGAGGACGGTGTGTGTAAATCCCAACGGCAGAGTTCAGGAAAATACATTCAATGCCCAGCTTTGCCCTAGGCCTGGTATGTAATGCTGGGCAAAACTCCTGGCCAGCCTGTGCAACCCCTCTAGCAAGGGGTTCCCGTGTACCTCCTGCGTGACTCAACTTCCCTTCGACCAGGTATGGAATTCCCATTGAGAGGAATGGGGCAAGAGATTTTAGGCGGATTTCTGCATACACGCAAAACTGATGAGGAGAAAGCCAGCAAGGGGGAGGCAGTACCTTTACTGGAGCAGCTGCTCCAGCTGCAACAAGCAGGCAACCCCTTCTTCTGGGCTGAAGACTGAGCTCCAAAGACAAACTGGACCCGGGAAAGGAACAACACGGGAATAAAGGCTCATTTAAGGTAGGTTTTGTTTCTACCTTTCTTTGTTCTCTTTGCAGAGCTCAGCCCACACAGCCCTACATCGGTAAGATTTCAGAGCTGAAAAAGAGCTCGTGTTGCCTCTTTTCCCAGCTATTAGAGATGACATAAACCAAGATGTTACCTCTCCCTACAGGCCTTGTCCTGTTTATGTCCTTAGACTACTGGGGTTACAAGACAGGAATCACAGGTACTTCACCCTTGATTATCATGGTAAGCAGATAAAGGAGTAAACAATGAGCAAAACCCCAGTGGATGCTGCGATCCTCAGTTGGATCTGTTGTACCAAAATCCCAGCCTCTAGGGCTGATCTCTTTAACAAGTGTCACGGTCTCACACCATTTCATACTCACTTTTTAAACTATCTATCTCCCAGGTTTCCACCCACAGGGATCTCACCCTGTGATAATGGAGGAAAGGCAGTTTTGCAGAGGAACAGTGATGCACTAAATAACCCCTGCCAATAGCAGGCTACTTCACTGCCAGCTCCAGATGGGTTTTTTAATCAAGCAGAGCAATATTGATGGCCTCTGCTCAAGCTCTTTCACTAATTGCCTTCCAACATGAACTCAGCAAAAGGTATGATAAATCCAAATTTCCACCAAACATAAGGCTGGGATGAAGACATATTTTGCCTGCGTATAGGCAGAAGGCAGCAAACAGGGAATCTTGACACATAAGTCTTTCTTTGAAGATGTTTTCACTGACTTCTCTGGATCTTGAAATGCATAATTTAACATCTTATGTTTTACCTCGTTTAAAATAAGCTGCCAAGCCCTCACCTCCTTACCCACAGTTTTAAAGCAGTCTTCAGCACTTCCAAAGGAGCTGTATTATGCTCTCTGCTCATTTCCATTATGTTTACTAAGCAGTTAGTATTATTAGGTTGTTGCTAGTTCTCGTACTACAATATGTGCTATGCAAGTTCTCAGATGTTCAGCACTCATCTACAGAAATAACTAATTGATTTCAGCTTCAGGAATTTGTGTTTAATGTGGTGTTTAAGAGGGATTATTAGCATAAATATGAGCATCGCTCTAAACTGGTTAAATATGTTCAAATATTATAGAAGGTTTGGAACCTGCCAGAAGACCTTTTCCAACTTACCTGCCATTTCTAATAGGAAATACGCATTAAACATCGACCAAAGGATGAAAAGGAGGAGATATTTTTGCTGACATTTTTACCAGCAGAGTTAACTCTACTCTGTTCTCTAACTGTGATGAAGATTTCAATTATACACATAATTCCATGTTCCTGAGGGTTATCACTAATCCAGTCTGTCCTTGGAGAATTTCTGAGCTTGGGCTTTGCTGTCAGTTTGGATGAACCCACTCAGGGGCCTTTTCACGTCCTCTCTCCATTGCTGTCAACTTTTTCAGCCTTCCCAGGAAGGAGTGAGGAAAGCCCCATCCTTTCAGCAGCCGTACTCCATTGCGTGATTTCAAAGCTAAAACTGCTGGAGAGCTGAAGGGTCAGAGGGACCTTGACCTGCAGAGAGGCTCAGCACGAGGTTCAGGTTAGGTGGTGCTTGCTGCCCATGGGGACATGAAGGAAGATGAACACGGCAAAGCGCTAGTGCAAAGTGCTGCCTTGTGCCAGCTCCTTCCCTTCTTGGGCTTAGAAAATCTCATTCTGCAGCCCCTTCCCTGGAGAGATGGCACAGGAGAAAGCGAACACATTGACCACCGGCCGATCGCCCCGAATGTTCCAGCCTGAGCAAGAACCAGGGAGGGCAGCTGGTTGCAAAGACGGTGAGGATGGGCACTGCTGGGACACGTTCACAGAGGAGAAGCTGTTCTGGTTTTAAATGTACCTGAAGACTGTCCTCAAGGCTCAGAAATAACCCCAACTGCATCCAGGCTCAAGGAGGGTTGTAGGGAGATGCCACCTCTGCCCCAGGGCAGAGGGGATGGCATGCATCAGGGCCTCCTGGGGCTGTGCAGGGACTGTCACCTGCTGATGCTGGAACACCAGCCCTCTCCCGCCAGACTCCTGCAAATGAATGGAAGGAGGCTGATCTGATTCTTTTTAGGTGTCTGCCATGTCTAAGTTCACTGTCCAATTGTTCCTGCTTATGTTGCCCCTTCCAGTGCTTGGGCTCATCCTGAGCATCCCCCTTTACACACCTCCTTGTGCTTTGGGCGTCTAAGGTGATCTGCCCAGCTGCCCTGAGGCCTGACTGCTTAACTAGGTTAAGGGACAGTAATTTCCTGGTGAGACAGCCAACAATCTCCCTCATTTCAAATTTTCTGTTTAATTTCATTTTCTGTTTAAATTAATGTTGTTTCCTCTGTGCTTGTCTCATAGACATCTTTTTCCCATAGAGGCTCTCTGGGATTTCTGCCTGGAGCAGGCTGGAGGCAGCTCTGCAGCTTTTGGCATCCTTGGACGCCAGGTCCCTGGGCGATGCTGCCAGCAGATGGGTGCGGAGGTGACGGGTACCTCTCTCCCTCCCTCCCGCTCCTTCTTGGTGGACCTGGAGAGCGGGGGCGTTGGGCGCTCGGCTTGCACTCTGCAAGGGGAGGTGGGTTTTGACATGGACCTTAGACACACTTAATTCCTGCTGAGCACCCTCCCAGCATGTCCATGTCGGGCTCTGAGAGGATGGCAACTATGCTTTGCCTTTTTAGTTCTGCAAACCCTGGTTTTGGGAGCAGCAAGGGCCCAGGCCTCTCACACAGCAGGGATTTGGTTCCTTTCCTACAAATGTGAGCAGGTTTTTTGTCCTGAAACCAAGACCATCCCACAGAGTACAAATGTACCCTTGGGTACATTTCCCAAAGGTGCCCAGGTGCCACCCAGAGCGGCGATGGGACAGATGGTTCACGACTCATTTACCCGGTGTAAGCTGTTCTGTGGGGGAATGCCTCAAGGTGCATGGTTGTACCCTAGCTCTCCCTCATTAAACGGACAACTGCTGCTTTTGACCGAGCAGAGGAGAGCCTGGCTTTATACAGTTTGCCTTTGCTCTCTGATCATTCCTCTGTCACGGAAAATCTCAGTGTTAACCCATCTTTGTAAATATATTTTGAGATGTTTGGCTACAATAAAAGCAGTTCCAGGCAGGCACCAGGTGCTTTCATTAAGCCCGATGGGGTGCTGTAATTTTCATTATGTAGAAACCACTCAAATGACTCTTCAAGGATGAGAATGCAGTGCTAATAGGGCTTTCAAAGAGGCACAATTTATTGATAGTACTGGAAGTCTCAGAGGTCAGCCTTCCAATGCACTCGATACTCCATGGCACAACTGAAAATACCAGGTCTCCTGCAGGTATTTCCCGTTTTAAGTTACTGGCAGGGCAAAGTGAGGAAAAACCGAATGCACAGAATAGTGGAAGGGTTGTCCGGTGACGTGGCATTTGCTTCAGCTCTGTGAACAGAGAAATAAACTTTCCAGCAAACACGTTTAAGCATTTCTTTGTGCTTTAGGACTAACAGGTTTCTATGGAATGAGTCATGGTGCTATATTCTGTTTTTAAGCACGGTGACGCATCCAGCGTAAGCCTTTCTGAAGGTGTAGCACAGGACCTGCCTGAAGAAACCAGGCCATAGATTGGCAGGGTGGTCACCTGCGGCTTGCACAGCCTGCCTCCTCCCTCCAAACACGGAGCAGTCCCTGGGGGGCCCTGCTACACTGTGGGCTGGGGTACGTCCCGTGCCCACACGAGGGGCAACGCCAGCCTCCACGACACCAGTGGGAATCCTGCAGTGGCGGATGTCTTCAAGCAGCTGAATTGCAAAGCACCAGGTTCCCTTCTTTTGAGACAATCTTTCAATTCACGACAAATGCCATAGAGGGAAACAGTCAGTTTTGGAATTGTGCGCGGGCCAAGTTCCCAGAGGCCCGGGCAAGGCGCCCTCATATATGTCCCCTCCTGATTTGTCCACTTATTCAATCTCTTGTTAGACTTAATGAGACAAAGACCAGCTAAATCATCTTGGGATTTTTTTTCAACCGATTAATCGAAACTGAAACCTGCTGTAAAAAGCTTTTCCAACAAAAATAACGAAAAGATGGGTTTATAGATGCTGCAATATTGTGTTTGAACAAAGCGCAACTTTAATTTTAATTTTGAAACAACTTTCATTCTTCAAGTCCATGTAATTCTTCACCTCAGCCTTCTCCATGCAAAGATATTTCCAAAGGGAATTTTTTTTTTAGTGAAAATGAATTAACTCAGTTGCTCTGAATGGATTTCTGTATTCAGTTTGACAAGCCAAAAATGTTTTCATTTGGATAAAAACTTGGAAAACGTCATAAGATGGAGAACTTCCTGGCACTCCAAAATGAGAATCACTTTGTCCATCGATTTCCTTCCCCGTAAGTGCGGGGTGAGCCATATTGAGGTCCACCTCCCACAGTGGCTGGTAGCAAACGACCAGGGGGAGATTAGAAGAATTAAAGTGGGTATGAACTGATCAATTAAAAGGTAGGAAAATCCCAAATGCGTCTGCATTTGCAGCAAGTACTGGCTGCTCCCATGTCATGCTGACCCCCCCAAAGAAGTGTTTTAAGATGTAATAAGGATTTTTGGTTAGTAAGAAGGCGTTACAGAGTCTCTGCTGAGCAAATGGAAGAAGGTCGGTCTGGCCTCCCCGTCACAGCTGGTTCAGGTGGATGCTCCCAGGAGCCCCACGTACCCGCTGGCGCAGGGGGAAGCTGCACGGTGCCGTGCAGGGCCCTTCACGTCAGTATTTTCTCCTCCACACGCAGGCAGCAGTGAATCACAAAGTGTATTATTTCTTATCTAAGTTTCACCTCCAGGGAATTCAAATGAAATACAGGCGCGGAGGAAAGCCGGCTCACTGCTGTGGGAGTATGTCAATACCTTAACTTCAATTTGGAATGATGAGCTCCCCTAGTTTTAAATCTTTCCTAAGATCAGCCCGTGCCCTGAGGCAGGGTATACAGCAACCATACAAAACTGAGATTTCTTTCTTTGCAATAGAGGCATAAAACCGCCTCCTCTTTTGGGTTAATAGATGACCTGTTGCTTCAAACTGGAGAGCCCAATCAGCCAACACCAAGCTCAGGGGAGCTCCTCTCACTTCTTTCCTGTTCAATTACTCCTCCAAAAGGCTCAGGTCCTACGTCTGTTTAAAATGCACCAATACGATGTCTATTCGTATTAATAGAATCCCATTTGGCTTGACATTCAATCCTGTCTCTAGGCTAAAACTTATGGTAGCATATCAAATGCTTTACCATCGTTCAAATACTGAACAGCAAAGGGATTTTTGGGTGCTCAGGGAATTACTCAGACATAACCGCAGTGATGGCACAGAAGCAAAAAACAGCAGTTGCTTTCCTCTGGATGTTTTTGAACTCCTTTACAAAAGAGCATGGAGGCTGGCAAGACCTGGTGTTCAGCTCAGAGGTGGCTGGGGAAGGTTTATGTGCAATGGATCTGAGTACATCCCATAAGCAAGGGATGTGGTTTAGTCTGGGACTTAGCAAGGGACCTTGGAAAGAACAAGTAGCCAAAGGACAACACACAATTTTTTCACTTGTTCAGCACTTAGCCACGTTCTCAAATCTTTTTGGAGCCAGTGGGAGTTTGGAAATGCTCTCCTGGGCTTGCAGCTTGTTCTTGCCTGCTTCATTATGTCAAATTACCCAAAAGAGCCTCTGACGGATTGAAACGCAGAGAACGGTCTTGGTGCCAGTAAAGACTGAGCAGATGCTTTATCTTTATTCTAGCTACTCGTACACGAAAGTTTCTCCTGGGTAAATGTTGGATGGCCATTACCTCCTTGTCCCTTAATGACCTCATTTTTCCAACAGAATTTAGTATTAGACCTTTTAAAAAAATCAGGTGGAAAACAGGCCTAAGAATCAACCAATTTTTGTTGCATCATCTCCATTGTTAACAGAATTGTCTCACAATACTGCAGTGAGCACCTGCCTCTCCCAACCACTGTGAAGATTACCTAAAGTTGGAGCAATGCCTTGAAGACGAATCATATGTAGGAAGACTAACTACCATTACTGTGTTACTAATGAGGTTATTTTAAACTCAAAGTAGGTCACCGAAGGAGTTCCATAAAAAGCCCCTGCAAAACACAGTATTTAAAACAACGCTAGCCGAGAACAAAAGACTAACACTCTCAAATGAAAGAAGTAGACCAAGAATTAGACAGTGCCTTTTAGTGGGCACCGTGCAGCAGCTACCGCAACCCGGCTGCAGTCAGTGGTTGTGCCAGAGCCAGCCTGTGCGGTGAGCCTGATCTGGCACCCATCAGAGCCCTGCCCTGACCCATCCCCCCTCCCCGTCCCAATCACCCTCCAAAACCCAGCGAATCGGAGCACGTCCCAAAGGCCATGACGGATTTCACTGGCTTTTTGGCTCTATGCCCTTCTGGGGAGGAGAGGAAAGCTGTGAAGCCCAAGTTGATGTACTGTGTGCTTTTTTTTTGTGCTGATTTCTGGAGGAAATAGAGTGGAGCGAGGGTTTTAGTTGCATTTTGAAAGTTTTATGTAGGATTGAGTCCTCAGTCATGGTGCTGTCACAAAGCAGGGGCTTGGCAGTGCCATCAAAGTCAGCTGGAGCCTGAATTTGCTCCCTTCCCTGTGGAAGGTGGTATAGGTGACCGCTCAGATGCTCCCCAAAGATTGCCATTGCTGGTCCCTGGAGAGAGGAGCGTAGTTGTCCCAGTCCTGGGCGATCCCATAGGTCTGCGAGCACCAGCTCCTGTCCTCCGAGCCACATGGCCCGGGGGCCTCACCTAACCCGTGTATCATTACTTTTTCACATTAAAGAATTGGAGTCCCAACAAATGGAGATGAAGGTTAAGCCAGCTTGTTTTTGTCTAAAATTCAGTGTGTTCAATGCACTAGTAGCACAGTTAAGCCACACAGGATGTTCTCTTTTTGTCCATGTGTCTTTCTCAGGTAGGGGAGACTTGGTCAAGGGTGGTGGGAGAGCAGCAGTGAGGAATAGCCCCCTTGACGTCAGCCCCATCATCATGGCCATCAGGCATGACAAAAACAACCCAGAACCTAAAACCCCCTTAATGACAAAATAAGCTAGAAATGAGGGAAAAAACCCAACCAAACCAAAACCACCCTCCTACACTTTACTAGCTAAGTTCACACTGTAGTTGCAGCTATGCTTATCCACAAGCTTATACTGGATTTTAGATGAGGTTGCATGGTGTGTGCTAATACACAAGTTATTTTGTGTGCCGGCAAGACACAATTAGCTTTGCTGATGAAGCCTCTCTGCCCACCCCACAGGCTGTGGAGCCCCTGGGTGTCACAGGGTCCCGAAGGGTTTGTACACCCACAAACCCCAGCTTGTCCCAGTCAAGCAGATGGTCCTGGGATGATTGCTGGAGCTATTAGCAAAGACCGTGGATGAGGTACATTACTGACGTAATGATAATAAATGGAGGCTTTCACTAATCCGCACGGTGCAACGAGCCGTTGCCCTTCCATTAGGTAAGCCAGATGCCGATGGTATGATTTAAACTGGGAAAAGCATGAGCATCTCAGTTCATCCTGGGTTTTCAAAAGGAGATACTTGCAGGGGAAAGGATCTTTTCCCCTAATTCTCCATGCATGAAGCACCTCACAGGCAACTTGGGCTTAGCTTGGGACTAAACAGGACTAGACCAGGGCAGCCGAGGGGAAAGGCTGGGGCTGGATGAGCTGCTGGTGCAGCAGAAAAACGTGTCTGCGATGTGCAGACCTGGCTGGAGAGTGGCTGGTTGCGGTGTTTGATTGCAAATGTTTGCCAGAGGGGAGGCTGAGCTGCTCTCTGGGGCGATCTGTAATTAAGTTAAGGTTAAGGACCATAAGGTCCTGTGCAGTGCTCTGTCAGCTGTTTTAATCAGACCGCAGGAGATAATAAAGCCCCTTGCCTGGAGTGCAACCTGAGGGGAGAGGGGACTCGCAGATGACAAAAAGACACAGTGCAGGATAGTGCTAAGTGACTGATCCACAGCTGGCACAGCAGTTGCTGCAACGTTTTTCTCCTGAAAAGCACAAAAATGGCCTTATTTTGACAGACCAAAGGTCCAGCACACCCAGTCCTGGCTGCACCTGGAAAACTTACAGGAAGGAGTGTCCGTCAGGGTTTGTCCGTTCTTGGCACACCGGCACTGGGAGGACAACCTGGCTGGAAGCTGTAGGCAGACATGATGTTCAGCAGCCACAGATGAAGTTCTTCTCCACAGACGCAGATGATTCCACTTGAACACATTTACACTTTTGGCTCCCATGGCTTTTCCCATGGTGAGTCCCCTGGTGCAGTGGTGGCACTGCTAGAAGAAAGGACCTGACTTGCCGTAAGCACCTTGCCCGGTGATTTCCATGGAGGCCCCTGCAAACTCAGTAGAGCTGGGTAATCAATGACTATTGCCTTAGGAAATGCCTGAAGTGAAACTCAAAGATGTTGTTAACAAGTCATTAAGTTAAATGTAAGTAACAGCAGACACCCAAGTGCCTGGATCAAATATCCCTGTCCAAGGCAACTATGAGAGCACCGAGCACGGGCTGGGAAGCAGGATAGGTGCACTGGCCCAGCAGCTCTGGACGTAGCTGGTTATGTGTGTGCATTAAAATATGGGCGGGGGGCTCAGGTTCAAGGTCATACCTCAGCTAAGACATGAGGGTCAGCGTATCTTTCCTGCAACTGGGAAAAAAAGTTGATTTCTGGAGTTTGGAAGGCTTCCCTACATGATTCACTTTGGCCTTCTGACACGCTAATACTTGTCCATGACTGTACCCACCTCTAAATAAATCAAGCTGAAATATTATACTGCACCTGAGTTAACTGATTTCTTTCCTGGCAGTGAGATACTCATTTTCTGCAGCCCAGAATTACTTGGCCAGTGCAATAATCACTGTATGTTTTAAGTTCAGTCGTGGTAACTTTCAGGAGCCGCTTGGTACCCACTCTTATTTTTATTCAGTTCAGTTCACTATCCCCCAATTTATATCTTAAATGAGAGCCCCAAAACTCTCAGCAATTCCTCTTCTGAATTCTTATTTACGTCTACCTAGGCAAGTCGGACTTCAGATTATTTACTTCTGTAAATAATTATTTAAACCGTTTTTATTCCTACACCCATGTACTGTCTGCGAACCAAAATATCGTGACAGTTTGGGAGCTCTTTGTTGTGTGGTTGGCATTAAGGTTGGACCAGATGATCTTTCGAGGTTCCTTCCAACCTGGGCTGTTCTATGGTTCGGTGAAAAGAACCTACAAAAACCTTGTAAAACCAGAAATGAGGAGAACAGAGTTTTAGTTCATCCTTTCTTATTAGCCTGAAGGATATGTGCAACATAGCATAATTTTTTTTTATTTATACAATTTTTATACAATATAATTTTAAACCTAGTTGTCATTTTAAGATGCAGTAATTAAGAACAAAATCACCACTGATTGGTGTGGCAGCAGCCTGGGTTAGGTACCATGAGGATGAAGCGAACATTAGGGAATGCCACAACAAATTGGCCCTAAATTACACGAAGCTGCTAAAAATATAAAGCTTTAATTATTAGCTCATAACACCAGGTGAGAAAAGAAAACGCTTGCCATAGTGACAAGGTGCAACACCAGCACATCTGCACTTCGTAATCACATGTGTTAATTATGGTGGCACACGGCGATGGGGAGGAATGGGTTGGAGACGGCTGGTCCAGCCGGTAGAAAGGCGCTTGCAGGCGGGGAGCTGGGGAAAGGCAGAGGCGGGAGGGGGTAACCCGTCCTCCCAGGGTGCTGCACAGGGGGAACGGGGGGGTGCACAGCTCATTCCCGCCTGCCCGGCCTTGGGCTTACGCGGGGGCGTACCCGACGTGCAGGTGGGACCTCATTGCGCCCCAGCCCTCACCCAGCCCTTTCGCTGTGCGCGCTGGCCTGCAGGCGAGCAGAGAGAGTGGTGCCCGGCAGAGGAACGTGCCCCGCAGCGGGGAGGACCTTGGGCACCTGCCAGGGAGGCCTTTTGCAAGTGCTTGCGACGGTTATTAGGTGGCATGCTGCCTAATATATACCTGGCGTCTTTCACATTTGCATTTCGCACTCCTCCATACGCTCAGACAGCCGTTTTCCCAATTAACTTAACTTCTGCTAAAGCTGGCAGAACCAAGGCAGCAGGAGATATTATCTTGAATGTCAGGGACTTAAAATATAACCTTTTCAGAGCACGGTCAGACTCTGACCACAGCTGAGGCCTCTAAACGATACTTTAAAGCAGATAAATAATATAATAATAGATAATAACAAATGTCAAGTTTGTCATAACTTGAAAATGCAATTTACCTTCTCAGCCAGAGGGAATATAAGCTTGTATGTTGTTCTTTGCCGTTAATGTTCTGCCAGTTAACGTACTCGGTTTCTATAATTATCAATCCTCCTTTCGTTATATTGGTGGTTGATTGAACGTTTGGAGGAGATACACATGCTTGCACCTCGGCCCACATCTTGGCCCTTGATTTATCAAATCTCAGCAGCCAAGGATCTGCCTATTTAATAAAGACAGAACCACTCAGGGGAGCTCTGGAGATTGTTGCTGTTTGGAACAGACAAAATAAATTGCTACAGCTTCGATCTGAGCGGTTACCCCTGTCCACAGCACACTTGTTAATTAGATCTAATGATGGAATGCTGCAGACACAGATTTTAAGAAACTTCTTAATAAAGTTTGGGAGACAAGTGCCTGCAATTGTGTTATCTGTGAACAAGTCTGGGAAATATTTTGCACGCTCCTCAGCACTGCCGAAATATCCGCCGGGTCTTGGCTGGGATGTGTGCTGGGGTGGGAGAGGAGGGACGCGTGAGCCAGACCGCAGGCAGGGCTGTGAGCCGCCTGCCCACACACCGCATCCCACCGGCAGCACTGCCAAGCCGCCCTGCTTTTCCTCGAAGCATCTGCTGCTCCCTGATGGACCAGCCTCCTCCCTGATGGACTTGTCACCTTGAATGTGCGCGTCCAGGTCAGAGCAGTTTCATCTGCAGGAGAAAAAGTCCAAAGGCTCTGTATCTACAGTCTCTAATGCCCCCCTTTTTCGCAATATGTTCTGTGCACAGGTTATAGAAATGAAAATCTGAAGGTAAGTTGTTTACAGAAGTATAGTGTTTAAATGCAAATATTTAAAAAAATGTGAGGGGTTTTGGCACGTTGCATATTTTCCCGTGCTTTCTTGATGTTTTTTCTGATGTACGTGTTTTTTGGCATGGAAATCATAGCCCTTTCCAAAATAGATGGTCCCTCCTCCTTGAATATATTTTAAAACTAAAGATCATTTTAAAAAAACTCTGATTTCTTAAGCATGTTATAATTTTCAGCCGTGTTAACATATGCAAGGGTGGCTTTTTCTTTCTGCTTAACTCCCCTGCCTTGAAGACCTTTCACGTTTCCAAGCCCAAGAAAATGGTGTGAAGCGTGTTTAGATACGGCGCCCTCGGTTCTGCTTTGGGTAGATCAGCAAATCCACCTGCGTGTACCAGCTCCTGCACCGCCGAGGCCAGGGATGGCAGCAGCGCTGGGGACAGCAGTGACAGGGGATGGCAAGAAGATGGGCTTTACCCACAGAGCATCACGTGCACTTGTGTTCTTATCTTCAGCAATGCCAAGAAATTCTGCCAGAACGGGGACTTCCATTATCGTAAGAGCTCCTAAGATAATTAACTGTACAGATAAAACCAGTGAACAAATTGATCAAAAGCAAAAAGACAGAGAGGGGAGATGTTAACTGTCAATTAGGAAAATATCCTGTTATCTGCAGGCTTGCAGCAGTGCAGCCGCTGCTGGTTTTGAAACATGGCAAAAAGGAGCCAGGAAACCACCAGAGCAACATTAAGGTGGTTCAGATGTTAACGGCAGCGTTAATAGCTGTGTGAGTGGTAGAACTTAAAATGTGGGATCAGATACTTTAACTATGAAGCCCTGTAATCCATACAATAAAACGTAAAAACCCTTCTGAAAGCTAGGAGACTTGATGATTCAGAAAGAGAAGTACCTAGCACAAAAGACCCCACAAGTCGGTTGCATCTTTGGAGGACAGGGCTCTGCTTCATGATTTTTACAAGCGATTTGACTATTTCTATACTCAAGGAGATGCTCTGGCCAAAAAAAAAAAAAATACATCTACTGATAAAATAGCTTGCAAACTGTATATCTAAATAGAAATTAAGGCCAGATATTTCACAAAGTCAAGCGTGAGGATGAAGATGCTTCCATTTGAATCCAGCATGCTGCCAAAGCAACTCTTGTTCACAAGGGCTATCTAGAAGATTAAAGAGAATGGAGTTTGCATGTTATAAGGCACAGCTAACCTTGTACTTCTCCTGAAATTCAGATGATGTAAGATTCCCCATCTGCTCAGATTTGCCTGCTGTGAGACTCGCCGCACTGCCTTGAATAGACAGAAAGGCACGTGGTCCCTCGAATGGGCATCTCGTCTAGGAGACGGGCTGCCTGCTGGGCTCAGGGCAGGGATGCAGAGCAGCAACCCCCAGCCTGGCCCTTGTGCCACACTACCCACCCTCACACACCCTCCTCCCTTGCTTTAATCTCTCAGATAAATAAATAAAGTAAGAATCAGATCACAGAGAGCCTGAATCCCATGCAAATTGTGGCTCTGAGATAAAAATCCCCGTTTTTTGGTAATTATCATACTTAAAGCCCCATCCAAAGATTATTGCCAGTAGAGGCAGTGCTTGCATGGACTTCAGCAGCCTGCAGCCTGGGTGTTTGTTGCTGGAAAGCGTCTGCTGCATCTCCCTGGTTCTCTGGTGTCTCTGAGATAATACCCAGTGCAGCCAGTTGGTCTGAGCAAGCTGCTTCGATGGGAAGCTGGGGACAGCGGCTGGGAGCCATCTGGGTGCATGGATATTAATAATGCCTCTAATGTCACAGGGTGATTAAGGCAGAGATGATAAGCAGCCAGAAATCACTGGTTTTGGGGATGTGGCAGCCGCCGGCGGGGAGATGGAGACTGTGCAAATCCGAGAGCATCACCAGAGCAGCAGCCTCGTGCCCGTCCCCTTCAGGGACCCAAATCCTGTCTCCCAGGAAGATGCAAACTCGGACAGAGCTGGGTGGCGAAAATGGGCCTCTGGAAGATATTTCGTCTTCTCCTCCAGATTACAAAGCATCTGCTGTATGCTGCTTTTCTGAAATGCTGCTAACATCGTCTCTCTCAGCTTGCAAACATGGGTGAAGCATCCATTAGCATGAGCCTTAGCTGGGGCTGAGGTCGCTCCCAGGCTCTCAGGCTTTCAGATGAAACTGGCTCATTTTCACCTGCAGACTTGCGAAGGGACTGCATAATCTTTCTGTCGGCATTGCAGAGCCACTCGGCTCTTTCACAGGTTGTGGGAAAAAGGAGCACAGAGCAAGTCCAAGGAGAGGCCCGTGCATTTTAAACACCTGATGTAACTGCACAATTCTTAAAACGCCATGAACCAAATGGTGATCTTTAAAAACTAACTTGACAGCACTGTCCATTCATAAAATAACAGCTATCCATCCATTACAATTTCTAGGAAGATGAAGTGTGAAAAAAATGCACTTTGTGGGGAAAAAAGCAGAGAGATGCAAGAAAAACCCAGCAAAATAAATTAAGAGTGCTTTTTGTAATACACTGCAGCTAAGTTCATCATCAACGTCTGATGATGGCCACTCACAAAGCTGATAATCAGTCACTAGCACCATCATGGCCTGTGTGCCCCTGTGTAGCCTCCAGGGTGGTGCAGAAGGTGACCGTGCAGCACGTTTCTGTGCACAGCGTGGGCATCCTCCCCAGCACAGTGCCCCAGTGACCTGCAGCAGCATCACATCCCGCTTCGGTCTCCAGACTTTAGAAACAGCTTGTGCAAGGAAACGGCTCCCCTGGCCCAATTCTGCCTCCTGATGGGTGGGAGCTGGAGGAAGCCTCAGCTCCCCAAGCAGGTCGGGGGAACACAGCTCCTGGAGTCTGGGCTGTGTCCGAGCCAACGTCTGCGGTGGATTTTGCAGAAAGCATCCCCACGGAGCCTGCATCTCTCCATTGACTTTAGACCCCAGGGAGACCCCAGGCACGGCTCCTGCTGCCTAACGTTGGCTGAGACAAATGTCCTCCACCCTGGGAAGGTAAGAAGCATTCAGCTTTATACAGGAAAATGTCACCTGGAATCAAAAAAGAGATCTGTGACCTCAGTCGACTGTCCCCAGCCCCAGGGCTGTGCCTAACGCTCTGCTCCCCTCCGCTGCAGCTCTACCCCCTCAGCTCAGCACTCAGCACCCACCACGTGAAGGCGACCAAAGCCCACCCTCGCCAGCATCCTTTTACAAGAAGCCTTTGCTCGCCCAGAGCGTCTCCCGCCCTCTCCTGCTGTGCTCCCTTTTCTGCCGGTGCGTTCGGTTTCCTGGATTTCAGCAGCATCTGACACCTCCCAGCAGCAGCAGCAGCAGCAACATGACCAGTGGCCGCCTCCTGCAGCTCCGGCCACCCAGACCTGTCTGCTGGCCATGGGCAGCGCATCGCTGCCACCAAGTCTGCGTCTCACCAGCTGCGTGCAAACGCAGGAGAGAGGTGCAATTCATTATAGCTTTTCATTATTTTTTTTCCCCCTCTTCTCTGCTGCTTCTATGAGAAACACCACCCATTCCCACCCTGATTCCCTATTCATTTTGCAGAGCTGGACTGTCTCCTCCCGAAGAAGTGAGGAGGGGGAGCAGAAGCTAATTGCACAGCTGTGCTGGCAGTGGCTCTATGTGTGTCTGTGTGTGTCTGTGTGTCCCTGTGTGTGTGCAGGGACAGGGGAGGGGACAGCCTGGATCCTGCCTAACGCCAGACTGCTCCCGGCTTCACTCACATCTCTCCGTAACTGCTTTCTGGTTAAACCCGCAATTTTCATGAGCTAAATTCCTCCCCTGCACCTCTTAACACATCCTGGGCTCCAAGAGGCTTCCCACACCGCTAAATCATTGCTAGAAAAAGAGCTCTTCACCTATTGTCACATTTGATCTGTCCTTCTCCTACAGGCATTTCCTTGACATGAACTGCAACGTGTGAGAACACGTACCTTCTAAGACGTTTGTTAAGTGTAAAATACTGAGATGACTTAATGACACGAGGATCTTTTCTCCTTCTCTGCTCAGATACCATGCAGGCTGCTCCCATTGTATCAGCCTTTCAAAGATTCAGCCAAGCTGGTGCTATTTCACACGTGAAGCTGTCACATCCACGTCACGTCACATGCGATCATCCATTAAGGGGGAACGTCTCCCCTAGACGCCGGTGACAGGCGCCAAAGTCCCCTCAGGTTTGAAAATCGGTGCTGTGTGTTCCTGTGTTACATAAACTCCTGCCCTGATCTGCACCCTTGGCTGTCAGCTTGTGAAAGCGCCGAGTCCCCGAGCATCGCACGGGCTGGGGTAACACGTCTTGGTAGTCTCACACGGCGCAGTGGTGCCAGCAGCAGTGGGCAAACTGTTTCTTTCTTCCATCTTTTAGTATCATAGATTTCCTTTTTTTTTTTTTTTTCAGTTCCGAGAGACTCTCACCATCTCCGACATCCTCATCAGAGTATTTTTAATGCGTCTTCCCAATTTTCCCTTCAGTTGTCTTTCACGAGTCACAGCTCATATGGCTGGGGCTCGTTGTAACGCTCTGTGTGTCTACCCATTTGTCTTCCTAAATCCCAGCAGGTTTTAGGGGTGGTATTTCAGTATTTCTGAGTTGTCTTCTCATTGTACTGCAATGATTCTTAAGAAAACAGTTTCCCTGTGAAACTCCCCCCGATGCCTGTTGAAAACCTGTATACATCGATAAATACATGAAAAATAAAATAGATGAAAATTCCACAAACAAGTTGTGCTCTGAGAGGAGTAAATGGGTTTCTTCAGTAAGCAAAGTCCAAAGCATTTTGTTTTGGCTGAAGGTTTGTAAGCACTGTCTGAGCAGAGGACCCCTTCCAGATGAAGACGTCTTCCTGATCAGGCCTTGGCAGTTCTTTTCCCTCTCCTCCCCAGCTGCTCTCCTGCACTTCTTCAAATAAATTATGCAAGGATTTCTCTGATGGCCCCTCACTAATACATCATGGCTTGGATTAGTCTCTTTGCCAATATTGATGGCGGCAGCAGTTGCTCTCAGGCTGAGTAAGGTACTCAAGTGATACCTCTTGCATAATGTTGATCTAATGAAGGATCATCACTTATAAGACGGAGGGAAGAGAGCGGAAGAGAGCCAGAAAAGTCTTCTAAGCAAAAAGGGTTTCAATTAGCTCTCCAAGCCCCTAAGCCAAAGCAGAGCTTTCAAATCAGATGCTGCATGCTGTTACCCTGAATTATGCCAGACCCTGTTTCAGCCCCGTAGCAGCAGAGGGCATAACTGAACCAAATATGAATTTTCTGATCCTTCCTATTGCATTTTCTTTCTGGTAAGCAAAAAAAAATAATTAGTTTGCAGATGTAAGACAGAGAGACCCTCTCACCTCCCAGCTTCAGACTCTTTCTACTTCCCCCTAACAAATCAGTGTGTTTAAAATCAGTGCAGTCTCCTTATGGTGAAAGAATTTCCCCTTCGTTTCAAATTTTGCTCCACTTCAGGGCGAGAAGTCATGTAAACCCTTCAGAAGTCCCCTGTTCCTCATCTCTCTGTAACAGCTATGGAGAGGTCCTTTTAAAGGGACTTTACCGTATGTTTTGTGCGAAGCAGGCACAAGAAGCTGTTTGGCAGCAATACTTTCCATGAAGATGGCAATCTCCTACAAGAAGCCGAGAAGAAGTGGAGAACTGGCTTTCCTGGATACATGGCCAGGGCAAACCTCTGCAGTGCTCTGGTGAGGAGCCATTCCTGCATCCCTGTCTCGGGCGGCATCCCTGTCTGGAGGCACAGGAGCATGCAGTCACTCAGCGGGGGCAAATTAAACATGCTGTCTTGAAACCAAGCTGCCTTCTCTGAACGGAGGTATGAACCTGCCCTGGGTAAGAGAGTTTTCTAGGAAATTTTGGCAGGTTTCTATGCAAAAAGGTATTTTTTTTGCTTTCTGAGCACGGGTAGGATCTCACTGCACTATACTCTCAAACATAGAGGGCAAAAAGGCACCTACTCCAAAGAGCTGACAAGTGTCAAGAGGTGGTTCCTGACAGATGAGGGAGCAG
The DNA here is from genome assembly GCA_013396915.1 of Stercorarius parasiticus. Taxonomy (NCBI): domain Eukaryota; kingdom Metazoa; phylum Chordata; class Aves; order Charadriiformes; family Stercorariidae; genus Stercorarius; species Stercorarius parasiticus. The sequence goes on along the minus strand of VWZL01005283.1, from coordinate 295,710 downwards.
GAGGAAACACAGATCAAAAAGGAGTGGGGAAATAGGTCATGGTGTCGCTATTTTTGTAAGCATGCTATTGATTAACCAACAGGCTCGAGCAGTGCTTAAACCAGGTGTGTGCTCCTGTTCCCTTGACTTGATGCTTCATTAAAATAGTCGGAAAAAAAAATACATGACTGTATGAATCTCTCGAAGCCCTGAAAGCATGGCCTAGCTGAAGCAAGCTTTCTGGGCCCCAGCTCCTAGGTTGGGGGCAGGAAAGTTTGGGCAAGCTGTCAGTGCATTAGTGCATGAACCTCCCATTTTGTTAAACTCAGCACAACATTATTATGAATAGTTGGACAGCGTGCAGATATTTGAATGGTATTTGTCTAGAAAGTGCTAAAAATATTCCACTGTTATTTTATGCTCAACTGCTGTTGACATCAATGGAGTAGTACTGTAGGTATCAGGGTACTTCACAAATATCTAACAGTTATATTATGGTAAATGTGCCTCAAAATACATGCTGCAATATTCAAATAATCATCATGGGCACATCAAAAGAAAAGCCTCGTGTCCAGCTGACAATAAACCCCTAACTGGCATCAGCCACGCAGGGCTGCTCTGCGATGGTTGGCGTTACGCCCTGCCCATGGCTTGGCGCAGGCAAGCGCAGGCTCTAGTGGCACTGGCCAAAATTCATGTCTCCTTGAGCGCGGTGCCAAGTCTTCCAAAGCCAAGTTGCACACCATGCCAGGCACTTGGGAATGTGCTCGCTTGTGCTGCCATTTTCTGCCCTTAGAGGGCACCCAACAAAATGATGCATCCTTCTCCTTGGCAAGAAAGGTCTTCTCCAGCTGTGTGTTGGCTTGCTGGGAGGAGGAGGACAGAGACTACCCCAAGAGCTGTACCCTACCAAGGCACTTGGAGAAAGAGCCAAGCTTGGTGCTCTTCTCTTTTGCTTTCCAAGGCCTCTGTTGAGTGCTTCTGTCTGAAATTTCTTGAGCTTTCTGAGACATAGGATCTGAGGCGCATTTCAGGAACATTTTGAAGGAGAAAAGGTGTTTGCAGGCAACTAAGAGAGCCCACCAGCACTGGCAGAGGCAATGACAGGGGTACAGGAAGGCTCACAGAAGCTTCTATGAAGCTGATATAATTTTTGGAGGTTTCTACATATATTTAATTAAGATAGGGATCACATTATAGCCTTTTTCATTAAACACTCTGGAAGCCCTTAAGTTCCCCTTAATGGAAGGTGCTATGAAGGTGGCTGAGACTTGCTCTCATTAAAATCTCCGCCCCTACAGACACCCCCTCAGTCTGGGTGTGATGCCCCCAAAGCATTATAAGCCAGTCAGAGACCTGGGACACTTTCAATGACCAAGCAACCAGCGGTCCTTCCCTGGAATAACGTGGTCAGGGACAGTTACCTTTCGAAACATCTTAATTACCAGGCCAGCCTCAGAAATGGTACCAAGCAAATCACTGTGTATATAAAATACCTAGGAAAATCCTTTGTTTCTGAAGCAATTTTGAGAGAGGGAATGGAAAAAAATGATTAAGTCTTTCTTGCAAAGGGGGAGCCCTCTGCTAGCTCTCTCAAACCCAGAGAAAATCAAAATGACTGGGGATGAAATGAATATGGATGGCTGGCTGGCTGCTGCGCTGCACTGATAAGAGCCTCTCCAGTTCTGCTGGCAGCGCCATCCGTCCTCGCTCTCGGGCTCCCTGCACCCTTCCTGCTCCCCGAGGCAGTGCCCAGCCGATGAGAGCTGCCTGCACAGCGAGGAGGAGGAGTGTGAGGAGGAAGGAGCGGAGCCAGCAGCCCCATCACAGGAGCTTTGGCTGTCGGAACCCCCAGGCGCTGCTCTTGTAAGCTGGACGCCAACATGCAGCGCTGCTCACCCCTCTGGGGGGGGCTTTCCCCTCTCAGCCCCACGATCTGAAAAGAGGGGAGGTACAGAGGGACCGGCAGAAAAGAGCGATGGTCTCAGCTGCAAACACAGCAGGCATCTGTGAGCCCTATGGTGTCCCTCTCACCTGGGGATGGAGTTGAGGGGTCTGGCAGAGGCACTCGCTCTGCCCCTTCCGCTGCAGCAGTCTCACCGTCTGAGAACATTAATCAACCAAATATTATTCTTCTGTACTTAATCTACAACTGCCTATTTTTGCCAGTTATACTAATTTCCCACTCCCCCCTGTCCCCCAGTGCTGCCAAACTCCCAGGAGCCTCCCCGTTGGACACGCGGCCCCATGGCCACCAAAGCCTTCAGGTCTCAGCATCGCTCGGAAGTGTGCTCGGTAGGGCAAAGTGAGGTGGCACAAAGGTATGTGCCATGCTGTGCCATGCTGTGCCACGCTGCCTGTCACCACCTACATCACCTGCTGAGGCAAGGAGCCGTGCTCTGAGCTGGGCAGGTCCCACGGGCACTGTGACGCTTGTGGCTGGGGCTGCCAGGTGAGGTGCACCTGGCACCTCAAGCACCCTACGCAGCCTTGGTTTTGCTTAGCTAAAGCAGCCACGCTCTCATAGACCTCTCTCATATACCCACAGCACCTGAATAATCCCACCAAGGACCTCTTTGTTTGAGATGAGGGCTCACCAGTGCCCGGTTAGATCCATGTTAGCATTAGAAGCTCTCTGCTGCATCCTTGGATCCCATTTCTCTGATCCATACTTCACGTCTCTCAATCTGTTAGCAACAGATACACGGAGAGCAATCATTTCCAAATAATATGCCCTCGACTTACAGCAGAAGTGCTCATTAAGCGCATTACCTGGTACTTTGATTCTACTAAATTACATCCCATATTTATTCCCCAGTGGTCAGACCTTCTCCGTGGTGAAAATGCCTCCAGCTTGCTTTCCTTGCTAAACTTCATTAGCACGCACTGCTTGCAAAGGCTGTTAAGACATGAAACAGGCTCAAGCCTGGGCGGCTCTTTGAGGAACAGCCCCTTTACCATCTCTTTAGCCTGATGTTGTGCTAAAAAGATGCTGGTTTCTCACCTTTATCCAACTTTTTGAAATCTTCGCCCAGTTTTCACATGAGCCCTTTCTTAATTGTTATAACCAATAATCTCCCTGAGGATACCATGAGCAAGCAATTTGCGCATGTCCAAGCCTGTTAAACCTGCCACACTTCTCTTGGTTACAAATCAACTATTGTATTTGACTGACAGATGACAACCTCTTTAGTGCCTCTTTTTCCCAGACCTTTGGAGACTTCAGTGCAACTCACTGTGGAGTAGTTCAAGGTAATAAACTTTGGTGGAAGCAATGAGAAGCGCTTGGCTGCAAGTAGCTGTGATCATGTAAGGGAGGAAAAGGCCCATGCTTAGCCCATCCCTAGCGAGTCGTGGTCCCTTGGCCCAGCCTCGTCCCTCCCATGGGCTGGTAATGAGCTACATTCTCCGTGTTCATCACACGAAGACGGTTCTTGTGTTCTAAAAAGAGCTGTATGTTTAAGCTCATATTCCGAGTTGACGCAATTTAGCACCGCTCCTTTGCCTGCCAGCATACGGCATGTTTGCACAATATAAGGGAGTTTCTTTACAGACAGCGAAGTATTAAGACAGTGACGTTGGCCCAGTTGGGTGGCGCGCTCCAAAAGCAATGACAAGTAATGAGTGGGAAGTTCGAAGCCCTCACCCTCAACCAGACCATGAATACTGCACAGCATGGTGACTTGGGAGGATGGAAGTGCTAAAATACTGTGCAAAATCAGTCCCTCTCCCAAAGCCTCAATACCCCACCTGTGCACAGACACAGATGGTTATTCTTCATTAACATATCATACGACTTTCATATGCTCGCCAGTTCAGCCAAGGAGATTCTAGGTTAGAGTACATGTAATGAAATATTGGCTTTTTATTGAATATGTGTGAGACTCAGACTTGGCCACTGGCGCATACAGAGGTACTGCCAAGTGCCTTTGTACCTTTTCTGCAGCCTGTTCATCTCCGTTGGCAGAAAACAAAGGATTGAAAGAACTCAAACTGCTTCTGAATTGAGAAAATCCCCCCCTGCCTTCCTGATACTTGCGAGTTGGTACTGGAATGGCAGGAAAGCAGCCCAAAGGTGGCTATCTCACACCTCAACTCGAGGTGGGAAAATTGTGGCTCTGCTGGGAATAACAAGGGCAGAAGTGGAGCCGTATTCCCTGAGCACGTGGCTTTCCCAGGTACAGCTGTACAAGGCCTGGGGTTGGATGCTCTCCTTCCCATCCACCCTTGACACTCACCACTTTCTTTACATAGTTCTAGCAAGCGTAAGGCCATAAAAATGGATGGCTTGTGGTCAGCTCGGCTGATACCCTGTGACTCCACAGCTGTTTGATCCAGCAAGAAGGGAACTGAGCGCAACAGCTCCTTTCAGCAGCAGCACCAAGGCATGTATTTGCAAGCTCTGATCTTCTGATGCCATGCCCCGCACCATGTGCCCCAGGGCCCTGCCATCTTAGCAGCTCTCCAGGAGTCCCTCTTCTCTTTTTCCACATCTCTTTTCAACTGGAGGACCCCAAACTGGATGATTTACACCAAGTGCATTGAGGGGAGGGGGAAAATAACTTCCCTTGATCTATTGGCCAGGCTTCTGTGGAAGCTTTTAGACACATACTTAGCCACAGCTTAGCAAGAAAAGTTAGGAAAATTAATTCCCTTGGCTTTTCTGGGGAAGTCAGGTCCACGCGTGTGCATTTTGTGAGACCATTTGACCTGTCCAAAACAGCCAGATGCTCCGTAGCATCCATTTGCTGTTAGCTGCAGGATTGGTACCACCATCTTTATCCTTGGGGTTCAGAGAGCACTTTCAGTGCAACCACGAAGTAGTGCAGGAAAAGGCAAAGCAAGCACAGAGAGATTTGGAGAAGAATGCCAGACCCGGAATACGGTGGTGGTTTCAGAAGACTGGATGGTGGGTGAGCTTTCGGCCCCGGCAGCAGCTGGGGAAGCCGAGAGGCGGCTCTCGCAAAAGGAGACGTTCGGCCCCATCCAGTGGCAGCTCAGCAAATTGCAGGAAAACGCAACTGAATTGGTTGTACTTGAGGATTAAGTATTTATGTATTTCATTTTCCTATTGCCCTGCCACAATCCGACTTACCAATGTTATTCTCTGTTGCAAATGAAAAGGGTACTGGCCATTTTTAGCAGCACCAGTTTAAACGATTACACTTGCTAAAGGGGAAGCTTAGAAACAGTCACTTTCCGTTCAGTTAATTTAAAAAGTGCTAATTTGTTTTTTTTTCTGAGTGCCACTACTTATAATAGCTGTTCTTCATTGAAAGCATTGCCAGGTTTGTAAGGTTCTAGTATAACATGTGTGCAATTATTTAGCGTAATGCTTAGAAATGTAGCTAAGATAGTATGTATCTGTGCCTCACACACAAGGGTGTACAACTACCGTGTGTGCTGCAGAAGTGGATTACAAACGATACAGGTTTGGTGAAAGGCAACGTGGTTGGTTTTAGCTCCAGTCGAGGCTGCAAATCGCCCCATTCCCTGACCCTCACCCCAAAACAACCCAGGCAGGGGCACAAGTGCAACCTTGCAAATACAGTTTCCCGCTGTTGGGAGCTTAGTGCAAAAATTAATTTTGGCTTATTAGATGTATCACCCATCACATGAACTACAGGCTCAGAAACCACAAGTGTGTATTTCAGCATTTGAACGTTGTCACAGCAGTAAATGGATAAGAAATGATGCTGTTACTGGTATTGAAGTGTTGTACAGGGCTGCAAATCCTAGGGCTTGTAATGAATCAAGAAATAGTTGAGATCCTTGATGTCCTGATTTCTAATGCTGCCTACACGGGTAGGGATGAGTAGAGAACAGGCTCTGCTGTTAGCAAGTCCCTGCATCCCATCTCAGCCCCATTTCAAGTACACTCAAGAAATCTTCGTAGGACAGAAAGTCACGAGAAAGTCTGTGAGACTCTTGCACAGGACAAAAGTTTCCAGCGGCCCTTGCTGTGGCTCGTGAGCCATGTTCCCTCCTCCATGTCCTGATCTGTCAGCAATGAAATGGCTCCTTGGCATCACTAGAAGGGACCGGTCCAGGTGGGAAAGCAGCTCCAACTCCAGCTGGAGATCGCCAGGTTAAACTCCACCAACCTGACACCATTTGTGAATACCATCAGCATACTCAAAATCTTCCCTTCAGTTAGGTACTTTCCTTCTCAAATACCTGTGAAGAGTTTTGAAAGCAATTCTGTGATTGAGTCTGTTAATTATTTTCTCTCCTCCTCACCTTCTGTTATGTTCATTTAAGGAAATATCAGTCTAAAAACCACTTCTTCTGTGCAAATGAATGCAGACACCTAAAGAGAAGACCAGCTGATTTGCATCTACCTCAGCATGAAGTAGCCCACAAGAAAAAAACCTGTGCTTCTGCTACTGAAAACTGAAAAACCAACTTTCATTGAATCTTGATCCTGACAGTCTTGCTGCTTTTGGATTCAGAGCACAGCTTTTCTGATGGATCGCACACATGGAAAGTCACCATGCCAGGAAGGACTCTTCCCGTTGCCTTGGCTCCAGCAGTGCGTGCTGGCCAGTTCGGAGATTTAACCGAGGGCAGAGAGAGCAGGCCTGAAAGCGACGCAGACTCCAGTAACCTCCATTGAAATTCAATATAATTCCAATAATCTGCTAAAAGGTCACTGAATAGTGAGTAATTCAGCATGCAGCCGATAGCAAGATGATAGCGTTGCTGGCACACAGCCTACACGCTCTCACAGATAACTTGCTAAGTGAGGCCATTTTCCCTGAAAGACAAAGCTCGGGCTAGAAACACAGCCCTCTCACTGAGAGTTGGGATTTTCGGTTTAATTTCATGTTAGAGGATTTCTAACGCCCCCAAGGCACCCAGCTGGATCCTGGAAAGAGAAAACGAGCGAGCGGATGCTTACGCCTAACCGCTGCGCCAGTAAGTTACCACGCATCCGAAATAGCAGCCAGAAAACAATAGCATCACTGGGGAAATCACTTGTCCGGAGAGAGAGAAAGCAGGGCCCTTGTTTCTGGGTGCTCGGAGGGTTCTGTGGGGCGCTGGGTGCCTCCCTGCCGCGCTGCCACAACATCTGACCGCAGCGGGCAGCTCTGCAGAGTGCCTCGGCTGCTCCTGCACCCCGTCGTGGCTCTAGCATCATGGATGCTCAAGGCATACCCACCCAGCCAGGGGGTCTCCAGGTGACCCGAGCTGTGCCCCAGTGTCCCCGCTGCTGGAGAGCCTGGCGCTGGCACCAGCACTGCCTGAGCATCAGATACGGCCTCTTGCGGCACCCGGGGGATACATCCTCCAGGAGAAAAATGCAGGGGAAAGCGGTTGGTCTCCAGCCCAGCTGCAGCCAACTGGTGCGTGTGGAAGGCATTTGGGGTCAAATTCTCAGCCAGCGTCGAGGACCTTAATTCCTGAGGTCAGTTTTTCAACAAGGACCCAGTTCAGTCTGAGAAAACAGCTGAGTTTTGTGTTGAGGCAGGAGAAAATATGCAACTGCTGCTCTGCTCCAGCAAACTCACTGTTCTTTACGTTCCCAAGGATCTCAGACAAAACCTCTGATCTACTGTAATAAATAGAGCATGAAAATCAGGTTTGGGCTTCAATTTTATCCATGACGTTAGCTCTGCCTTCCCTTTTTTCTCCTGCAGGGTGAAGTTCTAATGAAAAAAGCAGAAGTCACTGCTAATAATCTGGGTGTTATTTTTCCCTTCCTTTCTTTCAAACCTGAGTAAGGTGGATTTCAGCGAGAACGGATTTACAGTTCAGAGCTCTCCTGTAAGCCCTCGCCACGCTGCTGGCTAAGTCACCGCAACACTGGCATCTCCTAACTGCAGCATCTTCCCAGTCCCCAGCACCAGCAAGGATCTGCCTGACTCCCAACTTCTCACCTCCTCCTGCAGAGAAATGGCTGATAAAAAGGTAAAATAAATTAAAAGTCAACTTCTTTCCTACCAAGAAGTGCCATTTTCTCAAAATGCACAGGAATTATTCACTTCTGCTAGCTTTTACAAGGTTTCTGGGGCCTGGGAGAATACTGATGTTAGAGGCCGCAGGTTTGCATCACTCACTGAGGACACAGGACACATCTCCTGCCCTTTCCACATCCTCACCAGGCAAGGCTTTTTGTAGTCTTGTACACCCAGGCTGTATATCCTGGGCATCCAGGGTGGGAAGTGGTTTGCCAGAGAGCTCCTGGCTTTGGGACGTGCTGGGAGCATCCTTGAAAATACTCAGCCGCTCAGAAGCAAAGTTGGGAGAAAGTCATAGTCAGGCTTGTCCAAAGCTGTAAAAAGCCTGACGGACTTGTCTCGCCGCGTGTTTTGCTGTACTCGCTCATCAAAAGCAAAGCATGGCACAGAGGCATCTCGCTCTTGAAAGGGACTGGCAGCGAGCGTGGGTGGAAACGCAGTTGTGGCTCCGATCAGGTTATCAATCATCCCTTCGCCACGTGGCCATTGGTGCCACTCAAGTCGCCGCTTGACTGAGCGTCCTGCCATTGCCAAAAAAACACATGGCCCAAGCAGCTGCTGAGCAGTCAGCCAAGCAAATGCTGGGGATGGCGAGGGGAGAAGCAAAGCCTTCCGACACTTTTCCTGATTAAGAGAAGAACTAAATTTAAAATTGACGATAGGCTTGGTTATTACCCCCGGTTTAATTGACTGGGGGGCGGGGGGAGTGCCTGGGTTGGACGGCAGCCGATTTCAGCCCCAGCGGGAAGTGGCCCCAAACTCTGCTGAGGCAGAGGAGGATGGTTTCCTCAAGTGCAAAGTGCCATGGGACTGTCTGTGCAAACCCAGGCAAGGTCCCAGCTTTGCAAAGTAATATGTTGTAGAGATCGGAGTCATCTTCTAATTCAGGAGGTGAGAATTAATGGTGTTATTTAAATAATATTTCATGGTGGTGAATTAATAATGCCTGGATAGTAAAACACTCCCTGGCTTGGCAGAAGTCCCCCTTTGATGCTCATCTAGAGAAAGAAAGATTACTTTCCAGAAATTCATAAGCAGCAGTTCCTTTGCATCACAAAAGTCTCCTATTGCTCTGATAACATTTTCCAGAGGATTATTTTGGAACAACTTGCAGGATCAAGGCCTCTGTGTGACTGCACGGTCCATTTGCTAGCTACAGTCCTATTAGTTCTCCTTTTGGCTCTGATTTCTGTGGGAAATCTTGCCTGTTGCTAATGCTAATGCTGACCTCCCGAAAGGCTTTGAGGTCCAGCGATGGCAAACAGTGTATGAGAGCAAGATGCTATTGCAATTAGCCAGAGCCATTAAGTGCATCCTAGCAGGTAATGAGTACATGAAATATGTCTGTACAATAATTCAGCAGCTTAAGAGTGTTGAAAAAGAGATGGTGTTTTCTAAATGCCTCAGGTTTTAAAGAAGGGAATGAGGCCACAGCTGCTTTTCACAGAGGAGCCACGTGAGGGTGAGGTTGAGAGACGCTAAGGCTGTGGGAAAGGACAGACCTAGCCTGGCATCCCTCTGCATCCACCATCTTTAACACCCTTTACTTTCATACCATCCAAGTGAAGCTGTCCTAGGGTGAGTTTTGCCCTGGAGGTAACATTTAGGCGATGAAACCAGCCGCCCTGGGGAAGCTGGGAAGTCACCATGCCACCATGCTGGCAGAGGATCCGTGTCCTGAACATGCCCAGCAGCCGTGCCCAGACACCACAACAAGCTGGGTCTCAATGTGGGCTCCTAAAAGTTCCAGGACTGAGGCGCGACGTGAAGTGCCCTCAGCTCCTGCTGCCAGCACAAAAATCCCTGCTGGCTTCTCCTGCACGGCACGGCGTTTCTGGTGTCAGCGGCAGGAAAGCCTCCTCTCCTTAGCTGTTCTGTCCGGGCTGATCCGGACGGTAAACGTACAGCTTGAGTGTGAATCAACATCATGATTCATCCTTCCTGCAATGTATCCTTTCACTGCGATTAAACAGCTATTCTGTAAGACATGAACTTCACTTAAGACTACATGGTTTATTTGGGTTTGGGAATACAGATGCGGTCCTGTTCAAACTGCCATGCCCGGGAGCCAATGACAGAATGTAAAAATAGCTTATGCTGTCAGCATGGCTTTTTCTTATTTGTATGCTGAGTATCATCACTTTGGCAGGCACAGGAAGCTCTTCTTGTTTGCATTTTATTTTGCCTGCAGAAAATTTACAGTTCAAATGACTTCTCTATGCTTCATCAGACTAATCGGATGACAAATTGCTTGAGCTACAGAGAAGAGACCTCAGACAACAGAAAATTGTAATGGAAGAAAAAATTAAATGCCCGTTTTTGGTAGGAGCAAAGATTTTGCTTCATACCAATCTCAGTTTTCATTTTTTCCCCTCTACGTTAGTGCAAAGCTTTGTGAAATGGAAATCAGACTATTTAATCTGATTACAAGGATGCAGGCTTGGCATCATCGTTTTCTTCAGTGACACAAAGCCTCAGAAATGCCTCCCTTCCTTAACTGAAAGAAACAGCTCCATACTCTATTTCTGCTGCACTTCCTACTTCCACTGAAGCCTCACAAAGCATCCAGAGACAGGCTTATTTTGTCCTCATCTTACTTATTGTTTTTGATGGCTTGTTGCTACCCGGAAAGAGCAGGTTAACAAGTACCCAAAGATTTGTCCCTTTTCCAGAAGGGAACAGGGACATGGGATGGGTTTTCTCCTCTTTGTCTTGCTGGCTGACCTTGCCTGGAGTGACACAGAGCAAAAGCAATAAATTGCCCTAGTTTTCAATAAGAGCCTTAACACGGACTAAATGTCAGGTTTTGAGCTCTGAACTGTCCTTGAAAATAAGTTTTCTCTTAAATTTCTTTGAATTTTTTTTTTTTTTTCCCGTGCAGGGACTCTCTTCTGGGCTGGCGTTCATTTTACAGGCAGAACTGTGGCACCATCTTCTGGATGACTCTTTAGACAATAAAAAACAACCCACCTAAAGCGAAGACGTTTCTTTATCATCCCTAACAATGCAAGCAGCTTGAATATTCATTGACTGTGCACTCCTGATTACAGCAGGCTTTAAATCATTTAATTATGCCATCCGTTTTGGAAACACTAAGAGCTAGTCAGAGTCTTGATTGCTGAATGTTGTGGCGAGGGAATACAGATTTTGCTTCTGAAAGGATATTTCTACCCACAGAGTGGTAACAAGAAGGTGCCCCATATATTAAACACCGGGGCAGAACTCTCCCTGCCGTGAGGTTACAAGCTCAGGCCATTCTGTAACGAAGCAGGGGTGAGTTATTTTGCCTCAGGCTGTTAATCATGAAAAGTTTGCGTTTCGTAAGAGGAAAACTGAAGAAAGAGGTGCAAAAGGAACCTTGAAAAGCAACCTCGGAATGCCTGTAAGTGTAACGCACAGCCCAAGCTACCTGCCGCAGCCTAACACAGGACTAAGGAGTTAGAAAAGTTTACAGACTTCTTATAATCACTTCTTTCCTGAACACAGCTTTTAGACCAGTAATTACAGCTAAACCCCTAAGGCATCCAGCTACCTAAGGGTAGCAAGCAGCTTTTTGGCACTAGGCAGTTTGAGGAAGAAGATGCTGATGCACGACAGCTCTGCTGCCCCTCAGCTGCCAGTTCTGTGCATCCCCCCCCTGCCCCGTGCAAGTAATTTTCAAAAAGCATTTTTTACTTGTGTTATTTTCAGGTGTTTTATTTGGTGGTGACCATTGAAAATTCTGTAACAGGTGAGATTACTGGCTGGGTTCCTATTATTGACTGTGGGTCATCCATCAAGTTAATTTTTTCTTTATTTCTTATGATGCTCTGATGCCTTTTTTGATTCTTTTTGACCAAAATAAAAAGCTCTTTGGATTGTGTTTCTGCCGGAGATAAGGGACTGAGGGCTGCAGAGGCTTCTCACCTCTGCTGACTTTTCCTCTGCCATTTACATGCTCGTAAAGATGAAGTAGGTGGGCTGCAGCTCCCCTCCTTCTGCCTCCCTCAGGTACCGCAAACCGGAGCCCTCACTGCACCCCCTTGGGAACTCATTGCATCAAGTATTATATAAAACTTGTGTGAAAGGCAAAACCAAATACCAAAACCATACTTGGGGCTGACATCTAGTAAATTCTCTGCAGCCTCAGACAGCGTGAGGTGCAGGCAGAGCTCTCTGCCCCTCCTGCCTCAGGTGAGCATCGACGCTGCTTTTCCTTGCGATGCAAACGTTTTGGGGTATATTCGCTTGCACTATCAGTTTTTATTCTTAAGTCTAGACTAAAAAGGCATCAGCCTATCTACAGGATCCTTTTTTCTCTGTGCTTGAAACCATGCTCTGTGCACTGGGAAGCACAAACAACATAGGTAGCTCCCATCCAAATGAAGCCAGAGAGCCTTAACTGTGTGTGACGTATTGTGCTCTGCCTTTTGATAGCTCTCCTATGCTATATGTGATCGCTATAATCATGCCGTTTATCTTGGATGAGTGATAACTGGGTTGTTTTTCACAGACCTCTATCATGACATACAACATCATTCCAAAGGAGCGCCGCGACTGGTGCAGCCTGACATTTATGCTGTGCGACTGCGCTGCTCGTTCACGTACGGAGACCTGCTACGGTTCCCAGAACCAGCAGCATATTATCACATCAGATGAGCTTTCTGGGGGTCATACTGCTGTATCTATAAGCACAAGAGACAACTTAGGTGGCCTCCTTCAGTGGCAGCTGGAAGATGCAGTATCTTGCTTGAAATCATGCGGAGGATCAGAGACCCAACCCTGCCCCCAGCAAACTCATGGGACTTGTATCACCACCAGCGTTTCTGGGCTTGCTGTCACCCACTCTAGATGCAGGATGCAGGCAGGCAGCCGCTCCTGCAGCATGCAATACTCCATCCCTGCCCAAATCAGCAGCTACAACTGCCTGGCTCACCCTGGTACGACGAGCAGGACCCCGACCACCCGGCACTCACCGCACAGTCCTGCTCCTGCCGCAGAAATCATCTGGAACCACTCCGAGGTCCCCACGGGTCACTGCGTGCCACTTACCCTGCACCTCTCTTAATCCTATCAGCAGCATTTTCTTCACTCAGATGTCCAGTAATTGAAAGCACTAGGAATTTTGACTTGCATGCTGGGTTATAGAAAAATATTATGGCTAGGCATTAAAATCCCGCTGTGAAATATAGCATATGCCGGAGGAGAATATCAGATATTCCCGTTCCTTTCCCTTTGAGGTTATACATGGTCGAGGTATAGCAGGGATTGGAGGAACGCGGGTAAAGGTTGCCTCTCAGCTTGCACAATAGCTATGAATTTGCAGGGGAAAACCATTGCTTGGATCTCTGTTCTCTCTCCCTGAAATTAAACTCTAGCTATATCGTACAGCACAGACCTCTGCTACGTTTCTCTCCGTTCAAAATTAAACTCAAGCTATCTAATGGAACACAGATGTCTGCTCCGTTTCTCTCTCCCCCAAATTAAAGTCTACCTGCACAAAATAACTCCAAAGAGACCTTTTCATGCCGCAGCTATAAAATGCATAAGGAAAAGCATATGCTTAGTGTGATTAGGGCATCTATACAATGAAAAATTATGTATACTTTAGCCCCTTACTATACCTGCTGTTATTTTGATGTCTTTCTCTGCAACTGAGGCAAAAGGGAAGTTCATTTGACACACAAGTGCTTTGCTCTTCAAAGCCTCCAAAGAATACAGGTCCAGATGCTATGCTGCTGATTAGAGCGGGACCAAGAGCGTGCAAATGACATGCAAATATATTTGCAGTCTCTAAATCTTGATTATATCTAGCCATGTTTGGATCACCTTCTCTCTTTTGATTTTCTCACGAAAGTGTGCGTGACAGTGTCTGACTGCACAGATGTTTAGGAAGAAGCTTTTATCTGCGCAAATTCAAGAGTCCTTTCACAAAGGAGTGTGTTCTGGTCTGCGCCAGAAGTTCTTACAGAACCATCTTTTCTCCCTCAGCAGCTACACAATTACCATGGCAAATGCAACTGAAGAAAATCAAATATCAAATCCGCTAAATGTCCAGTACGTACTTGGCTTTCTTGCCAAAGCTTTCAAACAGAGTATTTCTGTTCTCCATTCCTACAGCTCCTAGCACATGACCAAGACTGTAAATTACTCTCCAACACACATAATAAATCCCATCTTGGTTTCACTTAGAGTTAAACTCAGCCAGCTTTCAAACTCACGTGCTCATGCAGAGCCAGGCAAGGTTTTCCTTTATTCACAAGAAAAGGTGAATCGTCCACACAGTGGCTTCAGGCAGTACAAGGCTTCTTTGCCCTTGTCCTCCGGGAGAGGCAGAGGCGATGCTCCTGGAAGGAGCCTGGGACTTGAGGGTGCCTTGCTGCTGATGGAGGGTCACTTCAATAGGAGAAAATAGTTTCGTGTCACTAGACTGTGGAGGGCAGCAGGGCTGGGGATGGTAGATGAAATGCAATGATCGTGTTTGGCCAAGAGACTAAAAGGGGCAGCTCTGCACACTCCAGTACTGATAGATCTCATGATTTAATCACAAACCTTGCAATACTTCAAGATTTTTGTGGCTTGAGGAACAATTTCAGGCTTTTCTTTGATGAAACGGAAGATTTCAGCCCTCAAGAATGTCAAAACTGCTGATCCCCGTGTATCCTAAATTTTCCTGTGAACAATCCTAACTTTATTTTAGCAAAATACGTTTTAAGGTGCCAGGCCTATGGTTATGAATGATCATAGAATGGTTTGGGTTGGAAGGGACCTTAAAGATCATCTAGTTCCAGCCCCCCTGCCCTGGGGAGGGACACCTCCCACCAGACCAGGTTGCTCCAAGCCCCGTCCAGCCTGGCCTTGAACACCTCCAGGGATGGGGCAGCCACAGCTTCTCTGGGCAACCTGGGCCAGGGGCTCACCACCCTCAGAGTGAAAAATTTCTTCCTAATATCTGATCTAAATCTCTCCTCTTTCAGTTAGAATGATGAAACAGAGCTCCTGAAAAATAAGGCAGACAAACAAGAAATGACAGCATGGTCTCCCAGGTCCTCGCGCTGAAGCCAAGTAAGTGCAAGAGCCCAGTAAAAGCTGAGAAAGGTGCGGACAGTCCTACCCGCACTGTGCAGGAGCCGTCAGTGGCTGCGGAAAGTGACATCTGGTCTGGGATAATCCGCCTGCCCGTACAGTGGCTTTGTGCGAGGGAAATGACACTGATCTCGGAGGACTTGTTCCAGATTTAGCTCTGCGCGTATCAGAAAGAGATGGCTGCAGCTGCTGCTGGCTTTTGGTCCTGAAGCACCGAGCAGCCCCAGGTGGGTGCTACAGCATCCTCCGGGCCAGTGGTCCATCGGGAGAGCCCAGGATGCCCCAGGTACTGTGGGAGCGGGGCGGCTGGATGGCTTCAGTGCCTTACGCTGCATGGCAAAGGACTTTCTGTTGGTTAAATGAACCTTCCCCGGGTGGAAATTTGGCTCACCCTGACTTTTTGACGCACATCCCAGCCCCACAGTGGCAAACGGCGCTGCGGGAAGGGTGGTGAGTTACCACCTGGCGCTCAATTCAAAACCTGCGGTTTGAAAATCATTCTCTCTGGAGCTCACGTGCTGATTTCAAGATTTTGAGTGACAGCTTTCTCCCCCCGATCCTTTCCTCAATAATTGGACACTGGTCTTTTTATTTGCTCTCTGCCATCCCAAACCCACTAAGAATTTCAAAGCCAGAGGTGGAAAAAAGCCCCTCTTCTGCCCTGCTGGGCATGGCCACGCAGCAGAGAAATGGAGAAGGTAACTAGTATGTGTTGCCAGGCATGTCAAGGCAGTATGATGGCAACGTAGAGGAAGGTTGACTAAAAATATCTACCGTGACAGATTGCACAATAAAGCAAAAAACAAATTAATATGTATAAAATATTTAGGCTGCCCTGATTTTCACTTCGAACATTACATTTTTTTTGCAAGCTCAGATTAACATGTAAATATGCATATAATCAGGCCATTATTTGCAAAAATTATTCCCGTCATCACGGAATACAAGCAGGCTTTTCTTTTTGACGCATTTTAGGTAAGGGGTCTGATTCTTACTCATGCTGAATTCTTTCTGGCATACCAGCAAATTACTCTTATTTTCAGGCCCTTTTTGCTTTACACCAAAAAGGTGTAAAAAGGCTTTTGTACAAATGGGGATTGTGAATGAACTGTTGATTTGTGAAATGGAATTATACTTCACCTGAATTATGAAAGATAGCGAAAATATTGGAGAAGTGACACACTAAAATGCAAAACTCATGATCTTAAACATGTTTTGCTAAAACGTTTATAGCTTATCAATAGGTCCTCAGTTCACGCTTTTTCCCCATGATCTAAATGTTTTACTTTTACAGAAGAAATATGACCATGGATTTCCTCACAACGAACAGAGTTGCTCTACAAGAATTAGATGAAAGGCAACTAAAGAGCCCCAAATCCTGCTGCTCTCCTATTTGGAGCGAGCAGCACGGAGCAGATTTTGCACTTGACGTCCTGCTTGAGAGCTGTGAAACTCTTCCTAAGAACCTATTTCCTCCTGTTATATGTACATAATTTTCATTACCGGTAAGGGTTGTACCAAAAAAATAATATATCTCTTAAAACCACAAAGAATGTTGTTCTATTTTGGTTCATTCAATGACTTAATTGTTTTCTTCATCTAGTGGCATGGTTCTGTGTGGCAATAGAGATTTTATTGTAAACCAAAGCAAGCTGTCCCCTGTTTTCACGTCAAAGAAAAGCAACGTTATGAATTACTTTTTGAAAAGTATTTTAATCATCTGATCTGTACCTTTTTTAATTAATCAAATTATTTAAATTGATAGAGCATTTAATACCTCACTGTAAAAGATATGGCCTTGCCTTTAAATCAATAAGTCCCAATAAGGCATTTGATATCAACCTTTTCATATCAATTACCGCGATTTTTACTTCTGAAATTTAGCGACTCCTGTGGGTCCTGGGCCTGCGTGCTCGGACAGTGCATAATGAACGTGGGGGAGGTCAGCTCTTCAGCTGGAGGAGTCCTTTCTCTTGCTCCTTCAATCTGTTACCTGCCCATGATGGATTTTCTTAAATCTTTTCCTCCAGCACAGCAGGACCGGATCAAGTACTTGTGCACACACACATACTCATCCGCTTTGCTTAAGACCTCCATAATATTTTTGGATTAAAAATTCATTGATTTAGCAAAGTATTCTTCAGTTTTTACACTTATTTCCCCTTTTCCTCCATTTCACTCATGTGGAGACTGTCTCGGGGAGACTCATGAGACTTTTGCTTTGTTTATAGAGCATCCAAGCCCAGATTATTAAATACCACTGAGACACAAGCCTGGGCAAAACAGATTTTGGAATATATTCCTCTCCATCACACCAGGAAAAGCTGTTGTCAAAACACAATTGAGCTTTCAGTCTAAACACTACCGGCACTGTCAGATCCATCCTCAGAGAGAAACCAAGAAACAGCCTAAGTTTCAGTGGATGATCTTAGCACCTTCCCAGGGCACCCCTCTGCCAGGAACCGATTCAGCCAGAATCAGTTTCAGGTTTGAACTCAAACCCCAGCACCAAACCCTCACCCAAAACCGGTGTTTCACAAATTTCGCTCCCACGTTGGTGACGGCTGCCAGAGAACCAGGAGAAAAGGAACAGAGAAGCAGCACGTGGTGAATTCCCTGGCTGGAAGTATCAAAATTTGCCCATTGAAGCCTTAATTTACCCATTTTTTTTCCTAGACTTACAGGTCCCATGCCACGGTACCTATCCAGGGAGGCATTTAGACAGTCAAGGGCTGCTTTCAAGCCTCTTGGCCAAGCGGTAGGTGTGGGGGAACTGCTGTTCCTGGCCAGAGAGACTGAGCTTGAGACTTGAGCCTTCAGTATGTTTGCATGCTCGGGACACTCAGATAGGAGCAACGCTCCCTTGCAGGTCTTGTTTTGCTCAGATAAGCAGCTAAATTCTTTCGCTCTCCTCTCTGCACCTTTCCCTGTGATTACATCTTTCTCATTCCTGGGTGGCCGTAACATGACACAACATCCCAGACCGTACAGAGGTACAAACGCTCCTTTATCCCCACTGAAAAAACCACCCCGAGAGGGTCCGTAACTGTGGCTGCCTTTCCATGGCCATATCATGCCGCTGGCTCACAGCTGTCCTCTGACACATGAATAGCCAGACCCTGTCCTTCTAGTCACACTTGCTGAGCTCCCAGCTTAAGGCCAGAACTGCTGGATTTGGTCCTTCAGTCACACGTCCCCTCAACGCACACTGCTATGGGGAGACACTGCCAACGAAGTCACCGCTCCTTTTAAGTGTTACGACTGTCACCCACTAAGGTATATGTACAAATATATATGTATACACACACACTGGACTTCTGTGCAGATCTCCAGCCTCACCATGAAGCTCTGGTGTATACAGGTCACTGAAATAAACTATATGGCCTTCACGAAGATCAAGCTGCTCTAGAAGTTGCTTCTGCCAAGGCAGATTTGGAGAAAAGGAGTGCAATGTCACCACACCGCCTTTTGTTGACAAAGCCTGGGGGGAAAGAAACCTTCTTTATTTTCTTCTCCAGCCTCCCATTCTTCCTCAGGCCTACCAAACGCTCTCAGACAGCCTGAGCTTCATTTCTCCCAGATAAGTTATTTCAGAGACTCAAGCCTTTGTTTTCCGTCTCCCAGACTGATTCTGTGAGAGCTGCCTTAGCCCCCAGCTCCTTCCACACCTGAAGAGATGTCCTTGCAGAACTTCAAATGTTTCTGAAAACTGCAGCAGGAAATATAGCCAAAAGCCAGAGTTTGAGGAAGGGGGGACAGGAGGTGATAAAACTCAAGGAGAAGAACGGAAGGAGAGAAGACGCTGCAGAATTCCCTTCTACTACTCCCCTTTTTTTTTTAAGGTCTCAAAACTCAAAATTTTTCTCATTTCTAAGAAAAATTACTTTCAGCAAGAAAAGAAAATTTATGTCTCTTTAGAAGCACATGCCTATAAAGATGACTAAACCAGGAAATCCTCAAGCAGACTTTGGAATAGCTCAGTGCATAACCCTCTGCTGCCTCACACAAAGCTTTGCCTGCCTCTCTTCTCTCCCCCCACAAAAAAGCCAGCAGTAGCTCCCAAGCACAACACATAACCTTCCCCACCCCTCACTAATTGACTAATTGACTTAATGATGCCTCTGGGAGGAGCTAACTCAATATAATCCCTCCCTCTAGCAAAGCTCTTCTTATCTTTTGCCCAACTGCAGCTACTTGAGATTCTTGTCCTGGGTTGTGTCTGCTTTCTTTTTAGTTGGGCTTTTTGTTCTATTTGTGGTTTTCTACTTAATTTTTTCTCTGTTTTACTTTTGTACTTCAGTTTTCATGCTGTTTCTTGAGTTCGGTAACACCCTTTCACTAGGGTTTTCATGTTAGTGGTCTTTGCCTGCTCCCTGTCCTGCAGGGTCCCCTGATGTTTCCCTTTCCAGCAAAGTAGCTGGGTTGAAGTTCTTCAAAACAAAAGACAATTAATTTTCTCTGTGATTTCATGGCCTGTGGGTGTTTGGACAACTCTAAAAGGCTATTTCTAACCAGCTGGGAAAGCTAATTTATCCTGGTAAAAGCTGGGTGTTGCTTGGTAAGTAGGAATAATACACTGGCTGGTTCTCTGTGCTTTGCAGCGCTTAAATAATAACTTCAGGAGCGTTAATTGGACTCCCTCAGAAGCAAATTGAGAAGAGGGGTTCTCCCCTTTGACACTACCCCTGTGCCACAGGAGATCCTGCTCAGGGTTTGTCTGGTTGTGAGGGTCCAGGCTCTGTTACGCTTTCATGGGCACCTGTGAAGCTGCATGGCCAGCTTTACCTGCGGGTACTCGAGTCCTCCTTTGCCACGAGGATGCGGCAGGACCTGGAATTCCTTGTTGGGGAGAGGACGCTTCAGTGCTGCCCCATCCCCAGCTGGGGAGAGCTGGAGCTGCACCCTTCCCTGTGAGTGTCTTGCAAGGCACAGCGCTGCAAGGAAAAATGAGCTCAACAGGCTGTTGGAATGGGCAGTAAAAGTTGCTTTTTTTTTTTTTTGCCTTTTAATCCTTCCACCAAACCGCAAAAAAACCTTGAATTTTTTACTAGTTTCCATTTGATGAAATGCAACTTTTAAACCCCACAAATTTCAAAACGTAGGCCTGGGAGGAGGGAATGGATTTCAGTGTTTTCAACAGAGCTAGAAATAGTGTGTCAGCAACCAGTGTGACTGTTGCGACAGCTTTAGCTGGATTGCAGATCTAAAGGAAATTTGGATAAAGTTTAGCATGAGTAAGGGATGTTATGTTAATTGTTATGAAAAGGAATGTCTCCAGTTGTTTTGTGGTGATTATCTATTGTTTTAAATAGTTCTCTTTATGACGGGTAATAAATCCTCTGTTTTGAGGTGCTAGTGATAATCTGCCTTCAGCACATGCTGGCAAGCTATTCATATCGTTAACAAAATTTCCAATTAAATCCAGCAAAACTCCTTATTAAAACCTGAAGGTTTACAGCACTGTTTCTTGTTCAACCCCAAAGCTTAAAACAATCAGTTAGGATAACTGTAGTCAGTGTGAGGAAAGCAAAGATAACGTGTGAATTGCCTGTTGATGTTGATTGATGAACATCATTGTTCGTCACTTGATGAACAATTCATGTTCAGGCATGTTATATGCAGTCTCTTTTTGATATCGGTAGGTTTTTGCTTTCTAAGAACTTACACTTGCTTTCTAATAATTACACAGAAGCATTTTCTGTTTCTCATCCCAAAAAGCAGGATGTAAAGAGCTGCTCATTTCCTAAAAGTTTCTAGAAATCCTGTTGCAGGTTACGAGAACTGGTCCCATGCTTAACTCTTCTCTCCACCCATCAAGTACTAATTAGATGCCTTTTTACAAGAATATCCAAATGGGTCACTGTCTTTAATGCCGAGCATGGTGAGGCTTTCACCAGTGAAACCTGCCGAGTATTTTGATCTTATCTGGAGCATCCCCCTGGCTGCTGTGACCTTGCCTGGGCTGCAGCAGATGATGCTTTGCCTCCTCTGCAGCCCTCTGCTTGGGGCACCCTCTGGGAAGGATGATGTGAGCGTGAACTTTATCTGGCTGGAGAGGAGATGGAATTTTCCTCCCGTGCCTTGCGTGAGAGCTCAGACCAGCAAGGTAAAAGGCAAGTAGCAGTTTTAAGAAGGAGCTGTTGTCGCTCTCTGAAGCGATGGGGCGCCAGCCCCTAGCTCCAGGCTGTGGGTGCACGTGGAGTTCCATGGGGAGCCTTGGAGGGTGATGGTGTTTGAGATGTTTCCTATCCTTTGCATTTTTATTAGCTATCTTGCACAGCCAGCTGTGAAAAATGCCTTCCAACTTACAGGGTTGTGCTGGTGTGAATTTGGGGATTTTGCTGAGTTTCGATTTCCCACTTTGCGTTTTGGGAGATTTGCACCCACTGCGCTGTCAAACTGCAGAGCTTTAACCCAGACCGAGGGAGGCAAATAGATGCTCCCCTAGCAAGGGAAAGGACAGGGGAAATACCTCTTGGGGTACAGAGAAGTGCATGCAGCATGCCTGCCTCATCCCTTTCTAAGGATGTGAGTGGTGTGCATGTCCCTTATGCCAGTATTGAGGGGCAAGGTCTGGGTTTGCGGTATTTCTCGTTCAATCCTGGAGCTGGCAAGGTGAATCCTCCCTGGCACTGGCTAGCCCTGACCCTCTAATCCCTTGCCCCAAAAAGAGCTTTTCTCAAGCAAAACAGCAGCAAGGTCTGTTTAGGGTTTTTTGCTCTGGTGCCCCAAACAGGGCCAGGGCACAGCATGGATGCGCAGAGGTGTCCCTCATGGGGACAGCCAAGGACATTGTCTCCATGCAGGACGTGGTGCAAGCACCTTCTTCTGTGGCTACCCCAAAGCAGCTCTGGTTTCTGCAGCGGTACCTCGGAGATGGTGCACTGATGTTTTCCCTCTTCCTTTAAGAGGAAAAAAAAAAAAAAAAAAATCTAGCATTTAAACATTTGCTTTGGTAAAGGATGAAATGGCAAAGTAGGTCGGATTTGAAGGATCCCAGCCCTGACAGCGTCCCTTCTAGAGCTCCAGACCCAGGTTTTTGGAGAGAGACAGAACATGACTGCAGCGGTGCTTCTCACGCTCATTTGTGCTCTTTGTGTTCCTGTGTACAAAATCCCCCTCAAAATGCCCAGGAGAAATTATATCCCCACGCTTTTAAGGGAAGGATTTGGTTGCCAGCGATATATTTACGAAATGAAGCTACCCCTGCTCAGCTCCCTTGAAACTTAGCTGGGTTTTACCAGGAAGCAAGGTTATTTTTTGCTTTTAAATAGTTTAAGCTAAATTAGCTGGAACCTAATTACAGAATGCTTTTGATTAAAGCCAGACAATGCGCTCGGGAAGCTAGGATCAAAAATGACAAGACTTGATGTCAGTGAGGGATTAAGAAGGAAAAGAAAAATGACTGATTAATTTTTAAAATCAAATCAGGATCGCTTTTTTGTACACGGAACCAAGGTTGCAGCGAAGTCGGGCAATCCTTTTGGACTCGGGAAAACGTGACTTTCAACAATATGACTTTTAATTTAATTTCACGCGCACATAACTGAAATCCAAAAAAGAAACACCAAAGGTGATTTCTGCGGCTATTCTTAGCTCAGGAGAGAAATAATTGGAAGTCTCATATGAAATCGCGAGATCTCATTAAGATAGTTTGACTTGTAGACATGGTACTTTTTGGTCAACATCAGCTGTGCAGCCAAACAGCTGCCTGCTTGCCTTAATCACTGAACCTTTAGAAAGTGCTCCGTAATTATTTTCATACCCTACTCCGAAAATGACCCCGCTTAAAGAAATTGTGCATTTTGCTCGAAAAACAAATGCTGATTCAACAAAGCTCCTTTTAAAAATACTTCTGTACCTTTAGCTTAATAATGAGCAATGGCCTCATCGCTCTACTGATTTGAATCCTTGAAGGCTCCCTATTACATATCTGGCAACAAATTGAGATGTGCATTTTTTCTTCCACGCTGTTTGGCTCTGAAACAAGCACACGTGGGTTTCTGTATGCAGACTTTCTTCAGCTTCTGAGGATGGAATATTCTGCAATACCGTGACANGGGGGGAGGGGGGGGGCGTGTGTGTGATTGATGTCCCTGTTTGGACCTATCCTCTGGACACAAGGGAAATTGGCAAATGGGAAATGAGGTCCCTTGGGAAATTAGGTTTATTAAGGATTATTTATAGGTTGGGGGTGCAAACCTAGAATTTGGAAATGGAGCAAGGGGGGAGGCTCCTGGGTGCTGGAGAATGTGGTACAAGAGCTGGCTGGGACCTAAGGGGCAGAGACTGGTCTCTCCCCTGGGCCCTCACATGTGGTTCCTAGTCACATGGAAGGCAATTCTTGGCTATCCCAAGGCTTCACATTTTGTTGCTTATCTGTTATCAAATTTTAGAGTGAAGACATCAAACAAATGAAGCCAAGCCATGAAATGGCTGGCAATTGGCATTAGGATGGGAGAGTGAGCCTCCCTCATGCCAGGAAAAGGTTAAAAGCTCCCTGGTGCAGAATACAGCCCCAGGGGAAAATATTGTAACCTAATCAAAACGACTGGTAGCTTTAAAAACAACAGAAAGATCCAAGAGATGGCACCAGGCTCTCCCTTTCTGGGGATAATGTATTGCAAACAAATTTGATGGAGACCCCGAGAGGATGAAATGACCCTCAAGAGTGTGGATCTTGAGAAGAGTGACAGGTAGGGTGTCAGACTGAGGCCTGGCTGGAGCTGGGAAATCTGGTGTGCTAAGCGCCATATGGTCCTCCTAGCGCATGTGCGAGACCTCATTTCCACACCCAACTGCTCACAAAAAAATAGCACTGGTGCGATCACCAGTTGCCTTAAACTCACTTCAAACTGGGTGACCCCACCGTCTGGTCCTCGTTGCTGCAGCCTGCATGACCCACGGGTCGTAGGCTTTGTGCTCCACCACATGCAGAGAGAAACGCATTTTCAACGATTTGGTTTTTTTTATAGGTGTGCATGCATATGTGTGTGTGTATATATATATATGTATGTATGTAAGGATGTCTGGCTTACATTTAATGTCCAGTCTAGCAGAACCAGAGATCATTCCTTACCTCATTATCATGTGGAAGTAAGATTTAAACCAAAGATGTCCCAAGCAAAGACAAATCCCCACTGTCCTCTTCCAGTCCCTCGAGGTTGTCACGGCTCTGCCTGACGCAGCCCTGGGCGGGGGCAGCATCACTGCCATCCCCGAAGTTAGTGTCCCCTTCTTGCAGTGACCGTTTCTCCACTCCCACAGGGACAATCTGACCCCGAGCCACGTGCTGGGAGCTCGGTGCGATGACCGAGGAGTGGTGCTGCCACAGCTGGGCTCCCGTTGATCTGCTGCTGGTGTTGATCCGATGCTTTCCAGCACAGCGGGGTCTGCCCTCCACGGGTGTGCAGCAAAGGGCTGAATTTAGTTGATTTGGTGCTTGGAGGACACAGTAGGAAATTATTTACCAAAATACAGGTTCAGGCAGGTCAGAAGAAGTCTAACATGGATTTTCTGGTAAAGCTCTGGGAAGAAAACTTTTCCAAGGTAAGAGTGAGAAGTATGCACCTCTTGTTGCTTTTACCACTGATATATAGTATCTAACAGATGTAGTTCTTTCTTACACTTGCAATTCATCAGGGAAGCTTCCCACTCTCTGTACCCAGATGAAAAATCAGGGTATGTGCTTCCTAGAAACAAGGAAGAAATCACTGCCTGTAGCTGGACAAGCTTGAGGACTTCACCTTTTAAGCTTGCCAATTAAATTTACTTTCCCAAAGTGAAGAGGGAAGAGCACTAAAGCAATAGTGTACAGGACTTTGGCTCCCAACAGTGATGCAGGACTGGCGTTGCTGCTTCCCCTCCAGCACTGGTGGACCCTCTCCAAGCACAGGAAAGGTTGGGAGGCTCCTGTCTTCGGGGAGCATGCTCATGGTGTGAGGTCTCCTCCCTGTGAAACACTTCTGGTCTCCCCAGACTACTTTTCATTCATCGTGGAGATTTGTAACTGCACCTCTGTGACATATTTTGGTTGGTGCATATCAAGCACAGTCATCCAGGTGTGAGAACAGTGAATGCAATTTAGTACCTTGGTGCACAGGCCCTTGCTGTATCTCCAGTAATTGCAGACATATCATCTCTGATAGTTTGAATATACGTTGCAGAGTGTGTCTTATTATGCAGTATCAAAAAAGTGTCAATCTCTAATGTCATTTGCAGAGCAAGGTTTGTTCTAGGAGGCTCAAGAACTGAGAAGGAGATGCTCTTTCTTCTGAGCTAACTGGGACCGTGTGTAAAGAGAGCAGCTGTGAAAGTCAAGAGAGATGCGCTGCCACATTGGAGTACAAATGCTAACGGCCATCTGGGAGACTTAATCATGGCTAGAAGAAGCACCGAGCACGGACTATAAAATCAGGTTGCTGCCATGGTTCTGCAAGGATTTCCAGCCAGAGCGGGAGCTGAGGTGGGGATGGCCGAGCGCTGAAGCCAAAACACAGCTGGGATGGTAGAAAGGGAATGGAAAACACAGCATGAGGGAGGAGCTCCTGTAGCTGCTGCAAGCCCAAGTATGCTGAGCTACAGGGCGGTGGGGAAACCATCCCAGTCTTCAAGAGGGCCCAACCTGCCAGTCATGAGGGGCTTAAGAATATTTGCCTTTTGTTTTTCTGCCTTTGACAATTTTTGAAAACTGAAGTTCAAGTGCTACTAAAAATCTCAGGACTGTAATAGGAGGTAATTAATAACAGGGTGAGTCAATTAGGCTTCCGGTTCTCCATGGCAGTCAACGGAGATTAGGTATATGGTTTTTTTTTTTTCCAGAATATTCTACTAATAAAATTAAGAAAAACAGATCCTCCAGATTTCCCCAGTCTACTGCTCAGTTATGCCTTTACTAAATGTTTCGGTTTGTTTTTTTTTTTTTTAATCTCTCCGGAGGCTTCTGAACTGCTTCAATACATCCACAGCTGTAAGTCTCTCCATGAAAGAAACCCATTAAAGGAAACAGCACATGAGAGTCACGGAAAACCACATGCAATGAAACTTCCCCCAGACAGGAACATGAGTGGTCACTTGTGCTGGACTAACTGTGGCTGGCACCTGGGACACCAGAGCTGGGAATCTCTGCGGGAGGGAGCATGGTCACCCTGCTCTTCTTGGGGACTCAACTGGTTTCTTCCTCAGGCGTGAGAGCCGACGGCAGGTGGCTTGCGGTGACCTGGCCCTGCATCTCTGCACCAGTGGGGGAAGCTGCAGCTGAAAGTCAGAGGGCAAATTTTGTTTCACTACCTGCTTGTGTCTTTTTGGAGACTTAGGGATGCTCGGTCCCTGTGCCTCTGTGAAGGGACTCTGCCTCCCATGGCACTAGGCCACCAGCAGGCAGTTACACGAATTGCTGAGAAGTGTTTTGTTTTTCTTAGAGATTGCTATTTAAATAAATTTCAAAAAGCTTACTTGACAACATTTTGTAAGGAAAAGTGTTCTGTTTTCCTTTCCTGTTTTTTCTCCTAGAGCAAAAGGAAAGGAAAGCACAAAATACAACAACTGTTGGGTTGTTTTTCCTCGAAAAAATGAAATGTAATTGTAATTCTGAACTCAAAGCTGGTTTTGATGGGGTAAAAAAAGATGATTAAAGTAAAATAATAAAAATGGACCCAGTCCTGTTGCTATGACAGACTTCAGCTAGGTTTGTTGCACATCTATGACTTTGACACACAATTCTTCGCCTCAAATTCCAATGAAACCTTCAGAAATTCATCACATGCATCTTGTTTACTCCAAGAATACATTTGGATTATTTTTTTTAGACTAGAGCTTTAGTCTGAGCAAAACTAATTGACTTCTTAAACTTTCACAGATGGCTGATTCCTTACAAGGTGTAAAAGCTTCAGGTATTTTTTAGGCAGATATCGCAGTCTCTGACCTACTTAGGGCCCAAATCCTATTTGAGTACCGGTGTCCTTCTGGTGGCACAATGGGTTGTCAGGGTGGCAGTTAAGCAAATATGCAAATGTTTGCAGAATTGGGGCCCAAATCTGGTTTCTGGATATGTGCTGTTAAATAAGGTGATGCCCTCAGCGCTTTCCTGGGCCTTTGCTGGGGCAGAACCTGGCTTATCACTAAACCGTCGTGGTGATGTTTTAACGCCCCAAGGAACTGGAAACGCTGTCGGTGAGTGAGGGCTGCACCAGCATGGCCGGACACAGGGAACTGCTGCTCCTGCCGGGCTGTGCCACCCAGGATAGATTATCATTACGAAGGCTATGCTGGGAAACGAGGCCAGAACGATGGCAACGCCGGGCAGAAAACGCTGTTCTGCTGTCAAGGAAATGCTACAAAAGCAGGCGGGAGGCCGCGCTCCGAGAGCGGGCGAGTGGAGCCGCAGCCCTGCTGCCGCGGGGGCCGGGGGCGAGTTTCTTCCTCCCCAGGAGGACGGCGAGAGGGGAAAGCAGGACACGCTGCGGCGCGGTGCCACC
>VWZL01005283.1:100031-266116 GCA_013396915.1 Stercorarius parasiticus | reverse complement strand
TTTTTTTTTTTTAATGCAGAAAGCGCTGGTGACAGTGGAATTTATTAAACCTGCTCTTGTTAAGGCTCTTGAGCTTTTTGGAGCTTTACAGGAATCACCTGTCGGAGGGTGGGACCGGTGTCGTGTGAGTGACGTGGGAGCTGAATTGTATCACCCTGTTTCACAGAGTTCTAGGGTTTGGGGAAGCAAGTGTGTGTAACTTTAATGTTGCCTTCTTTTGGCTTATTTGTCCTCTGAAAGGGAGGTGTAAGCTTCTGCTTTTAGAAAACTTAGGCTTTTTTTATGCATATTTCCCAGAAAGCCAAGTTTCGGATTTCTAGCGTGAAAAGCAAGCAGGTAGGGCACAGAGGTGGGGAAAGCCCTTTCTGCAGTCTAAGAAGAAGGAAAAGTGGTATTTCTGCCCCGTTGTTTGTATACTACAGCCCATATGCTTCTCATGGCACCTCTTAACACCTCCCACTTGAGTCCTAGATTGCGTCTGCAAAGAAGTAAAGTTCATAGCCCAGCTGGTGAGGCACCCGTTCTGGGCATTGGGTGGTTCTCCTGCCCAGGGGGAGGCTTTGTGGTGTTGCAGTACAGATGGTAGAGGTGGGGGGGTTCCTCAGAAGGGCTGGGAGGGTGGAGATGATGGTATAGATGAAAAATGTCCTCAGCTGGTCCAGGCAGTCCAGCCCTGAATTTGCACTCTCATCTTTTGGGTGATTTGGGTAGGCCCACGGTGGCTCAGGGCTCAGCGTGTCTTTGTTAATCAACCTCTTGTGCAGTGGTGCTGCTGAAATTTGTGTATAAACGAGCGCAAATCTTTGCAAGTCTGGAGATACCAGGGGTGGCGGTACGTTTCTCAGGTGTGAAGCTGTAACTGTTGCAGAAGCAATCTATAGGTGTGCAAGCTCCAGCTTACCTGTAGTCTGGCTCAGACATGGACCTCTGTCTTGTGGAGCAGGGAATTTATCTGATCTTCCATCTTCTACTTTGACTGTTATCTAGCACGTGGAGAGAAGATGCTGAGATAAGACTGATTCTTCCGAATATTCACAGCACCGTAATATGTTTTCATTTGTATTTCTCACGTACTTTGTAATCTTATTTTCAGACAAGAAATTGCATTTAGAAGGCATTAAGAGACAACGTTGGCTCAGGCCCAGGAAAGGTTGGGGGGTGGGGGGGCGGGAAGTGACTTTTAGCGATTAAGCAAGAGTTGCTTAATTTTTTGAACTCTACCTTGGTAATAGATTTTGTGCTTCAGAGTATGCGGATCACAAATCTGGGCTTGGAAAACTGCACACAGCTGTACAAGATAGGCCCTGGGTGTTTCCAGCTTTGAGTTAACTCTTGCTTCACGGGGTGTGCTGGGGGCAGGGAAAAGCTGTTTAAAAGCCGCGTTTGTTCTTGCTCCTCTTTATACCCTTGGCTGTTCCTCCACAGAATCTTTGCATAAGATTCTGAATGTTATTTCTCATGCTAATCTACCCTGGCACTGCAACCAGTTGCAATGTCACAAACACTGTTACAACTTCACTTGAGAAGTGACTCCCCTACACGCGCACCTGACAATAACGAATAAGGAAAGATGAAAGAGGAGAAAATGTTCATTTGTCTGCCTGGATTAATTTCAGTCCCGTGGATCTGTGGGTGTGTTCGCACTGCTTTTATTGGGGTCCGCCAAAAGGAAGCAAGACAAGCAAGTTTGTCAGTTGTGGTATATTTTTTTTCAGCAGTCGTTGCGTCTCTGGAGCCCCCCCAAAAGCAAATCAAATGAAAAGCAGGGCTGTGTGCATCACAGTGGGATGTGTATGTGAACTCTCTCATGTATATTCAGGTGGTTACCAGCAAAAATATTTTTGTAGAACTGGAAACTTTGTATCACTAGGCTGAGGTTTTTAATTACTTCTGCTGCTTCCTCGCAGTGATTTGCCACAAACAGACCCAAAGCAACCTGACATTTGTCCAGTTTCTGTGTAAAATAACATGAGCTGCGGTGCTGTCTGTAACACCTTTCCTTGTAATCCTTGATAAAGAGCAGAGATGCAGAAACTCCACCCTTTTGCAAGTTGGGAGGTGCTGTGATTGCCTTGCTGATTATTTCATAGGATCACAGAATGGTTTGGGTTGGAAGGGACCTTAAAGATCATCCAGTGCCACCCCCTGCCCTGGGCAGGGACACCTCCCACCAGACCAGGCTGCTCCAAGCCCCGTCCAGCCTGGCCTTGAACACCTCCAGGGATGGGGCAGCCACAGCTTCTCTGGGCAACCTGGGCCAGGGGCTCACCACCCTCACAGTGAAGAATTTCTTCCTAATATCTCCCCTCCTTCAGTTTGAAACCATTTTTTGCAGGTTGTTGTTTTAAGATACTGTGTTGTTTTAAAATACTCCCAGCTCCGCCAGCTTGCGGCCCTGGCCAGGCTGGTACGGGCATAGCAGAGCGGGTATTTTGGGCACAAAGACCGTACAAGTATCTGTGCCTAAGCCAGTGCTGCTTCTTTCAGGCCAGATGCGAGTCATTTATGTTGCAGGACAAATCTGGTGGACACCGGGGCTTTTCTTGATAGGACAACTCGGAAGTGGACATTAGGATGTTCA
This sequence comes from Stercorarius parasiticus, assembly GCA_013396915.1. Taxonomy (NCBI): domain Eukaryota; kingdom Metazoa; phylum Chordata; class Aves; order Charadriiformes; family Stercorariidae; genus Stercorarius; species Stercorarius parasiticus. Next base: position 263,535 of record VWZL01005283.1, on the reverse strand, counting down.
GTGAACCCAAATGTGTCTGAGGAGTTGTTTTAATTCTTGCCTTTGTGCATAAAAAAAATACCTTCCAGGCCTTGCATGACTGCAGATCATGACTGTGCTTATGAGCATCTTCATGGGATGTGCCAACAATTTCCAAAGCAGTTCAAGGCGTTTGGACAACAAATCCCCCTTCGTCTCTGGTGGAAATTGGACACAGGAATTGCAAGGCAGTTTCAAAAAATCTGTGTGTACATGGACCAAGCTAACCTTGCTTTGCTTCCTTGCCTTCGCAATGTGGTCATTTGACTGGTGAGCCAGGAAAAAGGCCAGGCTCTTACCAGCCTGGCAGGAGTCAAGCTTGCTTGGATTGTGTAGCTTCTGAGAGGGTTAGCACCCCTTGCCTTGCAAACAGATGTGTCTTTGGAAGGCAAAGGGAATCTGAATCTCCAAAGATTGATAATAAGTCTTGTCTTTTGTCCTAATGCTGATTACTCATTTGGCCACGGAGCGCTTTTGTTGGATTATATTTTGCATGCATATGAATGGACATAAGTAGCTGTGTGCTTTCAAGTGTGTCCTAGAAAAGCCTAGATATCTTGAGATGCTGTAAATAAATGAAAAAAAATTAGGAAGGTAATGCTCGCATGAGGCATGTGTGATTAGTAGTTTGCTCTGTAAAGTGTATTATGGGCCCGAGAGATTTTATAGTTGCTTGAGACTCCTCATCACGTTTGCTTGTGCTTGTTTGGTTTTTGCTGCTCTCTACTCTGGCATGGGCAGAGACTTTAGGTCATGGAGCAGGGTGACCTTAAGATTCCTCATGGATGCAGAGCTGGAAGAGTTGAGTGTTTGATCTTTTTCACCCTCATATTGAAAGAAAAACCTAATAAAAATAATATTTCTTTCTGCCTGCTGATGTTGCTTATGCGATGCCAGGATCAGATGCTGCATTCAGTGCTGGGTCCATCCATCTTGATGTGCAAGATACACCAACACATGTGAAATGCGTATTGCCAATTTTTTTTGATGTCTGCCTTGGGATGTAGGTACCTAGTTGTTCTTGAAAACCTGGGCCCGGTTACTACCTCAAAGGTCTTGTATGTGTAGTGTCAGGTCAATAAAGCGTGTGCCACTTAATCAAAAAATGTAAATCCATTTCTATGGTATTTTAATATTAGAAAGGTAATTACCGTGTAACTAACCCTTCTCTGTAAGCTGTCATTAATTGAGTGATTTTTTTATAGGCAGCTTAGCATAATGCATGCAAAATACACTGCAGCTGTGAACAGACAAAAATTGCCACTGTGAAACACCGGGATGTGAGCGTCCAGGAGACCTGAGCCCTGCGAACAGGCTTTATCCCTCCTTGCCATTGGATGTGCAACTTCTGAATGCATATCGGGGCACCGGTAATCTGCAGGCAGGGAATTCTGTCGGGCAAGTTATGTTTATTAGGAAGAACTGGGGGGTGGGTTTTGCTATTAGGCATCAGGCTCTGTTGTGTGCCATAGGAAAGATGTGAAAAGTTGTAGTCTCTCTGAAGACAGATGTGAAAGCCATATGTCACTGTGTCAGTGGGACTGGGATAAAGGCAGCAGAAGTGGTGACGGTGCCGACGTGGTATTTTACCTTGTGGTCTTAAAGTCTCAGCTTCTGGGAGTCTTGTGATTCTGAAGCTTTTGGCTTTGATAAACCATACGCTTTCAGATAAGGGTAGCAGAAGAAGGATGGAAGCCCTAAAGACAGAAAACCCAGAACACAAGTGAAAGAGCAGAAGATCTGTCTTGTGATCGCATGGTTTTTCAGACTGCAGAGAGCTGGCTGTTCTGCGCGCTGTTCACATGTATGTTTATCTGTGTCTGTATCTTGTTGGGAACCGAGAACTGTGCTAATCTTGTCCCATTGAAAAGTTGCTGTTAAAATGGTACAAATGCTGGTACAGGCAAGGAGGGAGGGAGAAAAGGTCAGCGATGCCTGACCGCATTGCAAATAAATGATGTCTTTCATCTGAAAAGTGCCTGCCATTTTCCTCTTAGGCTCATGTTGTGGTCGTAGAAGAGTTGATTTTAAAATGTCACCTAACAATTCATTTAAATCGTGATGTTACTCAGGCAGCCCAGAGTGGGACCTGGTATAATTGAGTTATGTAGGATTAGCACTTAATGGTTGAGATACAGTGGTCCAGGAGGCAGGAGTTTTTGGAGTTATGTCCTGCTTATGTGGAAGTCCCTGGGTGAAACTGGTAACTTCTCCTCCTCTTAAGCAACCTTCTGGATGGCAGAATCTGCTGACGTTATCCGAGTGTAGCTGTTTGAAGCATTAGGAATAGAAGATGAGGAGAGAGAGACTCATTAATGCTAAATTTGATTATATATGCAAACCAGGTTTCTATGAAAGGAAGAACAAAAATGATCTGACTTTCAAACTAGCAAGAAGATGCATGGAGATAGAGGGTTCTGCCATTAGATATACACGGTTAAAGTCTCTGCCAATTTTTATGAGGGAGATGTTTCTGTCATCACTCCTGTAAATCAGCATCTGCATAATTGGAGCCCCGGGTAAAAGCCCTGCGTGTTGACATCTCTGGATCCAAATGTTGCAGTCGGGGGGAGGACAGGCTCGGAAGGTGCTTGCGATAAAACCCTTTCATCATTTGGATCCTATGGTCCCTGAGCTAACCTGGATTCATGGCACTACGTGTGATCCCAAGGGGCAGGAGACCTCCTGGTTGCTGGTGGAGTCTCTGCTCTGCTCCAGCAGGGAGGACCTCCTCCTGACGCAGGGGAGAGGCAGAGAGCAGGTACTGCTGGACTCTGCACAGGGCTGGCCATGGACGGCAAAGTGCTCTCGCCACACCTCTGCAAGCGCAGCTTTCTCCTTTGGCACCGAATAAAAGTCGTTAAGTAGTATTATTGTCCTGGTCTATAGTGTGGAAAACGGTCTGGCTGTCCAGCCCGGCAACTGGCCAAAGGGGTCTTAATGGCTTTTACCCTCGGGGGGACCTGCAAAGAACGTTACCGAGAGGAACATGGAGTGTGGAGGTGCCGCTTTCAAGGTGTTTGTTCAAAGTGGCATATGTACTGCAAAGTGTGACATAGTTGCTAAGGTGACAGCTTGCTTGCTTTTTGGCAAAAGCAAAAGAATACTGAATATAGACAAACTGTAAGCTTTTGCTTTGTTTAATTTGCACAGTTTTTATCTTCTGGCCATTGTAGAGACTTCTTGGGTTTGTCTTTGGAAGCAGTGTTTTCCCATTCAGAATAATTCACTGGGTTAGGGAAGCTAATATTGCTGCCCGTTCTTAAGGAAATGCTTAAATTGCATAAAATGATGGAGGCTTCAATGATTATTATTGTAGATACAAATTATGGCATTGAAAAGGTTTGGTAATGGCATTCAGTCAAGTAAGGAAGTATTGTCTAAGTACTTTTTATATGAACAAAAAAATACTAGGTGTTGCCTCATCAGCAGCCTATGGATGCAGGCACGTCCATCAGCGCACAGCCCAGGAGTTTTTTTGCATGTAGCATTTGCAAACTGCTCAAACCTGGGCTGAAATGCACGGTGAGGGGAGAACTCCCATCGGTCAGGCAGAGGGGTTGGTTGTGGCGAGGGGGAGAGAAGAGGGAGTCTTGCATCGCCCAGCTCGGTTACCTCCACGGTTGAGTATTTTCATCGTGCTGCGAGGGGAGGAGGATCAGCAGAGGATTAGACTGACGTGGCCCCTCAGGAGAGGGGGGTTTCCAGATGAGCAGCCATCTGTGGCGTGAAGCCGTGTTATGGTCCTCAGTGGGGAGAGGGAAGCAGGAAGGTCTCACCAGCCTCATGCCAACTTTGGTCCTTAAAAGCAGTGGGGTACGTGCACGATCCAGGAAAAATGCCTGGGAAAGGCTGAAGTAATATGCTTATTGCCCTTTATTGTTTTACCTTTCCTTTCTTTGTGATGATCTAATGGGTAGATTAATGTGTTTCTCTGAACAAGCTGTTCTGTCTGTGCCCGTTCCAGAACGCCTTAGCATCTAGGGCGAAGGCTGTGTGAGAGCCTGCGGGAGCTGCTGGGCTAACGCTGTGGGGAGCAGAGAGTGCCGCAGCCTGGAGCTTGGGATAAAAGTCGGGGGGGGGAGCTCTGTGGGCTCCTGTTCCCAGATAAGCGCTGGTGCAGGTGTCCTAGCCCCAGTTTGGCAGTGCCATCGCAAGGCAGGAGTTAGAGAGGGTATTTTTGGAGTGGTCGGAGATCGTGACAGCCCACACAGGGGGCTTTTGCTGGAGGATTGGGGGTGTCTCTTTGCTAAGGAGACCCCAACAAGCATCCTGAGCACTGAGATGTGCAGGAGGGAGGTGGTCTCCTCTTTCTCTGTGCTAAGGAAGCAGGAGGAAAACTGTGAAGCAGGAAGATTTCAATGAAGTGTTATCCATTTTCAGATAAGAGGTTACAGTCCCAGACCCACTGTCAGAAATAAATCTGATTTGACTGTCTTGCAAAACATCCAACCTGTCACTTGATCTTTATTCCATGAGAAATACCAGGGCTTACTGCGAACAGCCTGGCTGAATATTCACTAGAAGTACTCAAGAACCTGAAGTATTGGGGGTGAAATTCTACCCAGAAGATCTCAGAAAGAAATGCTACCAACATGGGCAAGAACATTGATACGTCAGGAAGTAATTTGTAGTAACAGCTCTTCAGTAGCTGTTTGAATTTCAGAAAGAAGTTTATCGTATCTGTCCTCGGTCTTTGCTTTTCCTGATGTTAATGCTTGGGATAAAAGCTTGGGATAAAAATGCTGTGCCCTCCTGTGTTGTTTCTCAGGTGATGCAAATCCAAAGTATCTTCGGCTTGAAGTGATAAACCTCAGCTCAAAGCCTTTGGCACTTGCATGTTGGGTGCTTGTATTGGGGCTCCATGTTTGACATTGCATTTGCCAATCTTCCTAGTATTAGGTGGCACCCCAAATAATACTATCGAAGTAGCAAAATCTTTTTTGTCAGGTTCCCAAAAACCAAGGAGGCAACCGGCTTCTTGGTTCAGCCTCCCTGATGTGGGCCATATTATGGCCTATGGCTGCCTTCAGCATCCAAGTCAAAATACCCCAGGATGCCGGAAAATATCTTGCAGTTATTGAACAAGGAAACTTGAGCCTTGTTTGAACTGTCTTCAGAATAATCTTCTCCCTGGCTGTGTGCTGGAGGTATGCTTGAAGCAAAACAACGCTGTGTTTAAGTTTAAACCCACATAGTTGCGTCCCCCTGCTACTCCTCACACCGAGGCGATGTTACACACACAAAAAGCGCTGCTCTGCATCAGTTTTTTACCCCATTTAAAACAATTTGTATGGAAAGAGTCGTGGCTGGGAGCCGTTGAACGTGGCAAGGTCACAGCTCCCTGTTGGGACTGTAAGGGGAAATGATGCCCGTGGGTAGATATCGTGCCCAGCCCAGTGGGGTTAGGTTTGACACTGGAAATCGGATTATCAGTGCAGAATATGTGTATTGCAGTAATTATCCTTTGGAGTTGTGCAGTTTCTCCAAGTGCTTTTTTTAGAGACTGTGCTTGAAAACCTCTCCTTGCAAAACTAAAGCAAGTATGGGATTCCCCCACCGCCAAATCCAGCAGCCGATAAATCTGGCAGAGCTCTCCTGATTGCCATCTCCAAGGGCAGTCAGCATGCTGGAGTGGAATTAGGTCCCGGTTTGACGGAACGCGCCTGCCAAAAAATTAAACAATGGATGCCTTCCTGTTTAATTTTAACATTTTAATTAAATTCTTTGCTGCTGTGCGCCTTTGATCTCAGCGAGCTGATATACATGGTGTCTGCTGTTATGTCGCAGCAGCAGTTTGTTCTAATCCTGCACACAGACGCAAGGGTGCATTTGAGTGTGGATAAAAGTGTGGAAGCCGCGTGCTGCCAAGCACCGAGTGCATCGCAAACTGACTTTTCCAATTGGTGACCAAAGGCGTGTGGACAGGGAGATTATTCATGAGTATGGCTCAATAGAGCTTCTTTCCGAGCATATTCTCTCCCCATTTTTAATCTCCTTCTGTGAATGGCGCTGCAAGAAGAGTTTCCTTGATGGAGTTACTCATTGAGAGGGTTGAGGCTGGGAGCTGAGATTTTTTTATTGCAAAACAGAATCAGTTTCAAGTGGGATAATTAAGAAAGTTTGATCCCTCGTTCAGGGAGCTAAGCGATGCTGTTATGGCTTTGACTGGGCACATCTATTGATGAGTCCCAGCCAAGTGGCTGGTTTGAGAGCATTTTGGAGGCTGCTGGCTTTCTGCACAGCCGTGTAAAACAAGGGCACCGAGCAGCACGTAAGCAAGCAGCCCCACCACAGGTGTGTGGAAAAGTCTTCAAATAAAGAGGTGGTTGCACATTCCCCCTGTGCTGTTGGTGGCTGGGCCGCGATGGTGATGGAGGAGGTAAGCGAGCTGGGAGCGTGCGGTATTTTCACAGGAAAGGTATGAGAGTGACCTCCCTTGTGTTTTTTTTTATAACCTGGGGCAAGTGACTGAGGAGCGTGTGGAGTATTTGTCCTTTGCAATTTGGGCTGTACCTAAATGCCAGGGAAGCGGTTGTCATCGCTGCGTGAAAGAGTCATTGGTAGAGCTGATTTGGAAAAAGGAATTTCATTTCCTTGGGGGAGGAGTAATTTTTTCATCCAAATTTCCATTGGAAATTTTGGCATTCTGGCGAGACTGTGTATGAAGAAACCTTTTTGCCTGAAACTACACTATTTCAGCTCAAATTTCAGCCCAAAAAAGCAAGTGGTTTGGTTGTATTTCCTTCTCCTCTGCGCATCCCAGAGCATCCCCCGGGATGCCCTAGGCTTGTTCCTCCTGGTGGAGTCAGTGATGGATCCCATCAAGTGTGACCCTCCCGCACATCAGGGTGGTGTAGCCTGGCCACGGAGCCTGATTTACAGAGCAGGGGCAGCGCGAGGGGCCAGCCCAAACTCCTTGGAGGCAAATCAGTCATGTTCCCAGGGTAGATACTGCAAGCTCTTAGCGTTGGGACTTGCAAAGAAGAGTCAGTATTTTTGGAGGGAATATGGCAACTTTTTTGGAAAAAGATGAGCAGGTCTACAAGGCGGAAATTTTTTCCATCTGACTTAAGATGGCATGTGTATATTGGTGTTGGAGTCTATGTTTATATTGGAGTCTGTGTTTATATTGTGTGCCTAGTGCTTCTTTTTGGTCAAACGTGGAGTTTTTCAGAGCTGTGTGAAGGCAGCACAGTCCACTGAGCAGAGACTGGTCGGGCCGCATTGGGGAACCTCCTTGTTTTGCTGTGTTGTCTCCATGGGCGCTCCTGCTCTGCCCTTGCAGCCTGTCGCTCGTGGCTCTGCGGAGAGGCCGCCCGTTCCAGCACAAAATCTGTGCCGGGCCAGATTGCTGGGCCCTGGCAGGCAGCAGGAGCTGGCTTCGAAGCGGGCCAGCATATGCAGGGGACACTGGCTGTACCACACGGCAGAAAGCCCCCTGCTGCCACGGAGCCCGTTATGGTCCTTCCCAGGGAGGGGTGATGCTGCGAAAATGAGCTCCTTGCCTGCCGTCCTCTGTGGCCCAGTGGCATTCCCCACTGTGGGGACCAAGTGCTGTCACTGCTTTCTTTTTTTTTTTTTTTGCCTCCCGTTTCTTTTTTTCATCCCCTCCGTCATGTTTTCACAGCAGAACGACAGCAACAGGAGACTGAGGGGGAGCTCAGGTCTCATGGCAGCTCCCATCCAGCACAGCTTGCCTTGCTGAGCAGTGACACAGAGAAGCTTTTTCTGCCATATAACACACCGTGGCATAGTTCACTTTTCTTTTTTTAAATAATTTTCCATCTTTTTGTTTATGTGCTCATTAGCGCTGTCCGCCCATGGGTGCAGTGTTGGTTGTTAATGCAGCTGAAGAGGCTCCGACAGAGCTTATAAATGTTTTTTTTTGTGCGGCTTAGTCCCTAAAAAGTAGTGACTCAGCAATGATCTAACATCTCTCATGGGACAAACAGTTCCCAGCTATTCCCAACTTGCAACAAAACCTGCCTGTCACTGGGCTGCCGGGAGGCAGGGCTCGAGTACCCCACATCTGTATTACTTCTGCACAGAGAGATTGCTAAGCATGTCCTGGGTGTTAGGACAAGAGTACTCTTGCTTGGTTTAAAAGAGATTATTTTTTTTTCTGGGGATTTTTACACTCCACCCCGTGACGCGCTTTGGGATGCATTCAGCTTTCTCTTCTGAATAGGACTCCAGATGATGGAAATAAATTATCATAAATTAGAATAGATTGCACTCTTCAGCATCTCTACATCTGTCATTATGTTTCTTTAACAGTTCAGTTTAACATTTATACACACTCTGACAGCAGCTACTGGTGTGTATGCTATAAATATTGGCTTGGAGAAGACATTAATGGAGTTTAGGTAAACGTTTGATGCCGCTGAGATTCTGTTCCATATGGTTGTACGCAGCGAAATCGGATTCAACGTGCCACGTATAGCGCTCGTGTGTTCCCTATAGACTGGCCTCCTAGCTTTTCATCAGCTCACCGCGTTACCAAGAAAGCGCAGGTGCCTTCAAAGAGGAAAGCAAGCTTCTTGCAGTCTATTCTGTTTTTTCCCACCTGTATCGTTTGCAAAGTTTAAAGCCAACATGCAGCAGGTAAGGGTGGGAAGGGCCCAGGGAAAAGAGACGTCTCGCAGAAGCAGCGGTCAGGAATTAGGCAACAAGCTGTGGGAGCGCTCCGCTTTGAGCATATGTGGAAAAAAAACATGGGATCTTCTAGCCAAGGTGCCATTTCCTTAGACAGTAACAGGGTGGAAGCTTTGTGTATTGGTTGGTCACAGTTGCTAAACCTGAAATTTGTGACTCAACCCCTGGTGAAACTGTCACCAAAACCACCCGTGGGGAGCGTGGCTTCAGGGTTTGAGGAGTCCGGCTTGCATCCCACTGACTTGCAGGAGGACAAATAGCCGGGACCATGACGGCAAGAAGCAGGAAGAAAAATGTATTGTGGTCCCTCTGGTGTTCCTTCTAATGTTCAACTGAATTTGAATGACTCCCACAAGTCTTTTTGTTGTTATTTTGGGGTTGTTGGGGTTTTTTTTGGTTTTGCTAACTGCAACACCTTGGTTAGCGTAGCCTGATGATGTGGCTGCCGCCTCTGCGGTATTTCTCTGATTTACCCCGCTTTTAAGCTAGTGTGAGGGTAAGAAGCATGTTGTCTGGCTCGGCACTGCGGAGGGGCAGGTGGGGTAGAGCAGGCGGGGGCAGCCCAGCCTCTGCGCCTGATGTGGGGCCTGGGGAAACATCTGGCTCCTGCCAGCCCCGGGGCACGTCTGCTGCGGCGAGAAGCGCGGCTGCTTCGTTTGCCCCCGTGTAATGCAATGTAAGTAATGAAGTAGCTGTAATGCACAGACTGGCTCAAAGCAGGGCAAGCCGAAGTGCTCTTCACACTGTAAATTGCTAAAGGTCTTTATGATGCCGGTGAATTAAAAATCTGAGAAGAAAAAGAAACCCTCCAGTGCTGTTAAGTTCAAGACGCATCTTTTAAAAGCCGCTGGTGGGGAGGGGAAGAGATAACTTATCTGAATGGAAATGTATTTAAACTCTCCATCTTGTACCGTTCTGGGTTACTGCAAAGAAAACAGCGTATCCCCTGTCACTTGGGGAGCTGGAGAAATTTTTGTATGAACTGAATGGGTTTCTGTGATGATTTTTGATTTGAAGCATTAGCCAGATTTTCAGACCTGTGCAGGTTATTTCTTTACGAAGAAGAAGTTGCTTTGGATGTTTTGGTGGTGCACGTGTGTTTGTTCACACTGGCAGTATGGAGGAACCTGGTGAGGGATGCTGTGTCCACAGCTTCCGTCCCCCCGGCTGGGCAGAAAGCTCTCTCTTACCTTTTCCTCAAGTTTCCAGGTTTTGTTGTTGTTCTGACTGCTTGTGTGGCTCCTGGGGGGGGGAGAAGTTTTGCAAAGCCATTAGCAAAATCCTTCTGCCCAGAGCAAAGTCTTGCCTGTGATTTTCCTTTGAACAGCGAGTTGTGTCTGCTTGAGCTTGAGGCTTGCATTTATGTCTCTTGAATGGTGCTGTAAAGGAACTAAACTGTATTTAAAGAAGGGCAGCATTTACATTCGCCTGATGTTAAAGACATTTTAGCCTGGCCAACAAGATTTCCTGGTGAGCCTTGCTACAGCAAGGAACGCTTCAGCCTTCTCCAAGTCGAAAGAGAAGCTGGACTCTGGGAAGCGGTTTCGAAGCGTTGAAACTCTTTTGTCGTTATTTGTTGTGTTTCTTTTCTGCGTCTTTTGACGCACTTGTGTGGCTCCTCCTGGACACTTCAGGCCTGGACACCGTGGGTGCAGCCCCTGCCACGCAGCTATGACAGGCACGAGTTTCTCTGTGATGCCCCCGTGTGAGCCTCCTGAATTTGAGAAGGGATGTGGAGTGGGAGGAAATTAATGCAAGCCATCTGCATTGGACCTCTTATCATGAGAATATCTCCTTGAATTGTTTAATTAATTGCATTTTTTTTTTATTTTAGCTCTGATCTAGTCTGTAAAGATACTCTTGTGTGGAGGGGAGAGAAAAAGGCCTTATTCTGGGTGGGTTTGTCTCTTTGTTTTCAAATATGCATAATGTTCTCATAGGAAATGGATCTATGTACGTCTCTCTTACTAAATCTGCCAGGTTTTAGCTTTCACATATGACTAACTTCCATAAATCCCAAAGCTACTTCTTTTAGATGTTCTGTTCCCATAGTAAACCTGGAGATGACCTATTCCCAGTTCCTACTGTCACCTGTACCTGGCTGAAAGGCCCTTCGGGGTAGGACGGGAGAAAAGTCACACTTTTTGCACTCCAATCAGTGCTGGGTCTCGGAGTTTAAAAATATCACAAGTGAAAAACATGGATGTGAGTCATACAGAAAGCACCCTTCATTTCTAAGGGAATATAAATATCAGAGAAACACATTCTTCAGATGTTTCCTCCTCCTGAGAGGTAGCCACATCTAAGATTTCTGTTTGAAGTGTTCAGTCATAAACATCGGTCCCCTGCTGTGAGAATGACCACTAGATACTGGAGACGCCTATTAAATGTTAATAGCTAATACTGTGCCAGAGCTACATCGGTCACGAGGGCCTGAGTGAGCTCTGCACGAAGGGAAAACGCAGGGAAGGCGGTGGCTTCACTTCTTGGGTCAAGATACTCCAGCAGTCGTGGTCTGCAGTAAATGCCTCACTTCTGGAAAGTCTGGTGCTCACGTTGGACCTAAACGCTCATCCACATCTAAGACATCTGGTGTCATATTCTAGGGCGGCGTATCTGCACGCTTTTGGGGCAGGGAGCTCTTTCTTTTCAGCCATCCCCTTTGCCCCTCAGCAGCTGGCAGACTATCATTTTGTATCTGCAAATTTTTGAAGCAAGCATGTGTTAAAATATATGTGCATTTTCCTGTGTTTTTATAAGATTAATATTTTAAAGGCTATTTAATACAAAATTGCAGAAAATTATTTAAATCTGAGACATACTGGAGAGATCAGAGAACTCTTATCAACTGTTGAATTAGTAATGTTGAATTAGACATGAGAAAATCCTTTTCAATTTAAGTGGCTTTTCTCAGAACTTTTTACATGTTTAATATCTTCATTCATCCTTCTAATAATTGTTCCAGTTTCACTTCTCCCTGAGCATCTGTGCAGATGTGCACAGTGCATACGGTTTGGGCCCTGATCCATTCAGCCAGGCTGTACATCCCTGAGGACCATCAGGGAGCCCCAAAGCCACTCGTCTCGGGGATGCGTTTTCCCCCTGTGGATGCAGTGCAAAGCGTGAGCCCTTCGGGGAGAATTTCGTACTTGCATTTGAAAAACCTGGTTGTGCTGCTGCCTGAGAGAATGGAGATCATGAGTGCTCTTCAGCATCGACACTTCAGCATGATCTTTCAAGAATCTTGAACTTAAAAATTTGAACTAGAAATAACATTTGCATAATATTTTGCAAGAATGCTACCGTGAGGCTCCGCAAGGGGAATTACAAATATTCCAAATATTGCTTTTTTTTTTTCCTTCATAACTTTTAGAGGGGTTCATTCAGCCTCCCTCCAGTCCCCCTTGACAGCAAGCTGCTGTGAGAGCTTAGCAGAGCAATGTGTGTCCCAGTCGCACCAGATGGATCTCGTTTGTGTTGCTGTTCATGGTCATGATAGGCAGCAAATGGAGTGGAGCCTGAGGCAGCACTTTGCTGCCTGAAGTTGGTGCCTGATGCATTATGGAGATAAATAAGGCGAGAGTCTGCCTTTGCTTTTCCCTTTGAGTGTGCACATAAGTGTTAGGTGGCCCGTGTTTGAAGAGACAATGTGAAATGAGCTTTCAAACATTTCCTTGAAGTTGTCTTAATTATTTCATTATAATGGTAAGGAACAAAGCAGAAGAATCAATATGCCTAATTATTACATCTAAATGCAAGAGAAATTAGCCAGTGAACTCTCCCTTCTCTGGGGAGGATTAATCTTCCTATGCTCTATTTCAAATGTTCTTCCAGAAAAATGAAAGGTTTATCACCTAGGAAACACGCGGTCCTAATCGCCCAGGTTCTGGCACTTGGATTTACAGACGGTGAGGGGACTCTTAGTCAGTCTTCTGAAGCACAAAATTAGATTGTTTTGCTTGTGTTTAACTGTTGTAGTTGGAGTTTTGTAGCTGGGTGATTTGAATGACAAACGCCACTGGGGCATGCACCACGCGTCATCCAGAGACGCCTTGGCCGGCTCTGGATGAGCTGGTGGACCTTCTCAGCGCCAGGCAGTGCCATGTGGAGGGGATGGGTTGGATCCCAATGGGATGCTGTCAACGGAGAAATGCTAATTAGCTCAGCTTCTCAGCAATGAAGTTGTTATGGATGAGCCTATAATGCTGTCTCATTTACCTTTTCACTGTACAATACATGCTTTTTTGATAGCTATATGAGACTCCAAGAAGATACCATTTTGCCTGGTGGCAAATAGCCATGAGGTGCTTACAGGTGATCCTGGTGGGATTTGATTCTTCACCCTTGAGCTAGTCACTGAATTGTAATGACAAAAATATTTCCTGCGTACTAGATTTAGTATGGCAATAAATTCTGGTTCTAGCTCCTTGCTGTTGACTTGCAGCAAGCCAGTGATATCTCAGGATACTTTCTACTACGTTGATTGTAACGATTTCAAGCTGTGGCACAGATGTAAGATGACTTCAGATGTAGTGTTAAATGAATAAATTAATCTTTATATAAAATGTGCTTAACCCTCGCCCCCCCCCATAAGGTCTGACTTTCTTTAGATTTTGTCATTTGTTGTCATGTGTCATCCTGGTAGAAATCCAAGTCTGGAATTAGTACTAAGATGTGCTTCCCCAGAATATTACCACATTTTTGCACAGGCAGATCGTGCCTAGGAAGAGAAGGGTTAGGTTTATTCCTTGCCTGCAAACCCACCTCAGTGTGAAGAAGACTCAGCAGCTAAAATATGAATTCTAAATAAAAGAAAAAAAAGGGCCATTTCTTTGCATAGCGCTGGGGAAATCAGCCTTACAGTTCACAAACCAAGATGACAGCTCGCTGTAGGGAAAACTTCAGTCCATCATTATTTTGCATTTTTGGGTTGGGTTACTCATGGCAGTTTATTAATTAGTTTCTATTTTGCACTCTTTCTTAAAAGGAAAAGATTTCAGCTCATTATGTATCACCCTTGTACCTTTCTTCCTTCCCAAATTACTCTTTGAATCATGGTCAGTTCCCATCTTTCCCGGCTGTCGAGTTGATTAACTGGGTGATGCTGACTGGAGGGCATGGGATGGGCCACTGATGCACCACCTGATTATGTGGTCATGGAAACCCCCCGAGGTAGGACCTCTGTTATCAAAATAAATTGTGATTTTCTGCCAACTAATGGTTGCCGAAGCTTGCACTAATGCTAGATTCTGCTGGATGATGTGCTATGGAAGCCAATTAGCCTTTGCTGATAAGCTAGGCTTTGATTAAGCTTTTCCAGGCTTTCTCATCGCAAGAAACATGTATTACTCATTGAACATGCAAATGCGTTTGCAGTGTGTAATTACAAAATTTTCTAAAGGAGCGACCTATTTTAAACAGGGCTTTTGTTTCACGCTTATTCCTTCGTTGCGCTTACCAACTCAGTCACAGAGTCTAATTCAGCAAACATCATTGACTGGTTTTAGGAGTTAAAATATCCCGTTGTTGAATGTTTTATGCTTCAGATACCGAATATAATGAAGACCACTGCGGTGGGTACGTAAGCTATCTGCAGCCACTCCGAAAGCCTTGCCCTTTGCAGCGAGCCTTTGGGACGCACTGGGCTGGCAATCCTGTGATCCACAGCTTGAGCTAATTTAAAAGGGATCTTGTCCCAATAACGCTGGGAACGAACTCTTTTTCTGTAGCCATAAGCAGGGATAACTTATCCTGCTGAATGTGCAGCTCGTCGCACTTGATGGGAATTCATTTATTGATCCAATTAGCTCCCGACCTGTTTACAGGATGATTGTGGATGAAACAATGTAATTAAAATTGATTATGGCTGTGTATCATGTCTTTAATCTTTGACACTCGGGATTTGGATATTATGGCCTGCCTTCTCTAGCTGATAATGAATTGTGAAGAGCATCAAGGAGTTAACATATTTTCACACTTTTTAGAAATACATTTTCTGTGTTACGTTCTCATGTATCGTGCTGTTAACTGAGAGACAGTATCATGTTTCTTACCCAGTCATACGTATTATCATAGCTTTAGTCACTTCATCTTAGAGATTGCTTGAGCTTGTTTATCTGTGTCTCTATATCTGTATGATGGTGCTTTAGGAAAAAGCCTAGGAATGGACATTTTGTTTCCAGATCTAATGCATAGTTACAGTCCTCAAGAGTAACAAAGGCATTCCTATAGCTAGATGCATATAATTCCTACTTGTTGTGCCTTTAGTTTATTGCATGCCTAATGACATGGAAATCAGTTTTCCTGTTCAGAGTTCCATACTGTGGTACACCAGTGTGATCTAAGTTTGGCATAATTAGCATTTTGGGATTGAAAGGTCTCACAAAATTCTCAAATCGGAGCAGAAGGAAGAAACGCAGAGGATGGGCAGTGTAATGTCCCGTCTGCACTTTCCTCGTACATCCCATCTCCTGTGGCACGGCTGCAGAGTCGAGGGTGAGTCATGGCAGGCACAGAGCTGCCCTGTCCGCAGGGCCCACATGCACCATCTGCTGCCCTTTCTCCCCAAAATTCCCAGTGCAGCACTGACACCTGGGGTCGCGGTGATGCTCTGGCCGTGGTTGTCCCTGCCACAGGGGAAGCAAATCTACTGATGCTGTTACAGAGCCTCTGAGATGCTCTCCAGGGGCCATCAGCGTTAGTGTCTTGTCACTTTAGCAGATACTTCTTTTTTTTTTTTTTTTCATTTTTGGGGGGAGGGAACGAGGGGTTTGACCCCTGCAGAAAACTGTGGTTGAGATTCATTATAAACCCCAAGGCTGCAGGAGTAATCTTGCGTGTGATACAGGTTTTGTCCCTTTTGCAGATTATTACTGATGACTTCAACTTCTCTTACCTTAGCATGGGGTCTGGTGGGTTCTAGAAACGCTTGATATGAAGGCATATGTAGATCGTGGGTATCCTTTGCTTGTGGGGCTTTGCTTTCCCAGCCCGCACTCTCTTCCAAAGCCGGCTCCCTCTGCTAATCACACGGATACTCCCAGGCTTTCAGCTAATGAGCACAGAGCAGACTTCTCTTCTTGCTCTAAAGTCACGTGTCTATCTTTTTCCAAATTAGCCGTTTTCAAGTGTCCCACTGGACATTTGGCCTAAAATAGTCTGAACATATCTACTGTTTTATTGTCGTTGCCAGCATTCATGCATGCACGCAGGCTCCAGCGAGGCCACAGTCTAAACGCCTGCGCTATTGCAGCCTTTATTTAAATGAAATTACATCTATGGTAGTAATTTTTGTAAGGGGAGGTCCCAGGACCGGTGCTTGAGTGTGAATATCTGAATTATCATTTAAATTCTGCAGCACTTGAGTTTAAACAGAATTCTTGTAAAATCTTAAGAATTGCCATTCTTTCCCATTCTATCAATAGTAACTGCAAACTTGAGCATATGCTGCAGAAGGCATGGAGGCAAAGCAGTCAGTGAGAGAGAGAACACAAGTGCCTTTTTCATCTGAGGAAAATCAGCAAAAAGGAGACAACTTCCAGCAAACTGTGGCTTCCGATCCACAAGCTGATAAAATCTGCATATTAGTCACAAGTTATTTTTCCAGATTTCTAGTTCATTCTGTTTTCTCAATTAAAGATGCTGAAATTCTCTTTCAGTCCTTTCAGTCTCTGTTTCATAACTAGTATACTTGGTAGGGGGGGGGAAAAAACCAAACTCAAAATCATCACCACCACCATTATTATAGCTCGCATCTGGCAGGTTGTGATTTGGTTTTGTCTCAACCAACAAAGATGCCAAGCTGTTTTTTATTCAGGAGGAAATGTGAGGAAGAATGCATTCTTTTACTGGGGCCATGTTCTGTTATTTTATGACAAAGCACCCCACAAAATTAAATTATTAAATCCAAACCCTTCATTGCAGGGGTTTTGTGCTCGGTACCCCAGCACATCCAGTACTTGCACACTGGACTTTAAAACCTGAGGTCGATCTGCACGTTTTCTGCCAGCGTGGAAGCCCGTAGCCATTCTGAGCCTTTGCAGCGGTGGATGTGTGTCGGTCCAGGGCTTGCTCCACCCTGGATTAATTGCTGTGAGGATTAATGGTGCTTCACTGATTTCACTTGCCTATCACGGGGTTTAAGTGCCATAAGCTTTTCCTAATTATAGGAGTTGTCCCTGGCTTGGGGAAGAGGTGGCATCACTTGCCTCCTCTTGTAACAGTGCAATCAAAGGCTCAGGGAAACATTTCCTTATCAGAAAAGACGGTCCCTTTTGGTGTAGCAGTAGTGTCAGCAGAGAATCAGCTTTTCTGCCAGAAATAGCAACCACTGGCTACAGCATGGGCTGCTTAGGATAATATCTAAGAGTATTTTGGCTGCAAAGCTTAGCTTTGTACAACTTTGTAGCATTACAGTGACTGTGGAAATCTCTTACTCCTTCCTTCAGTCAACAGAAGGTGTTTCTGCACTTGTTTGGCTGGTGGTAGTTTGTATAGAAGTTGTTCAGGTGGTGCTGCTGAGCCTGAGCTCCTGCCACACCGTCACCTCTGGGAACCACCAGCATTCCCAGTGTTTTTCCATAGCGTGGGTAGAGTAGCTGGCACAGAGCAAGTACCATAAAATCTGTTGGCTCTCATGGTTTCCTAATACTCCTCTAGTTTGATGATGCCTGTTATTAATCTGAGTGAATTTTTGATGGGCTTTTACTGTGTTTTCTATCCTAAATTTAAATTTTATTCACTACCATAACATGGAGGGATGCACGGGGGGGGAAGGGCGCTATCAGAGACCATACACAGAATTTGGAGGCTGGGAATATTGACCTACAAGCAGAAGACAGCCTTCAGCAAGGGCCAGTTTGCGATGTGCAGGACATCGTTCCAGTTTAGTTTAGTTAATTTGTGGCAGAACACTGTCCCACTGTATTATGCATTATTTTTCCCGCCAGGGGATCATCCATACTTGTGCATTTCACTGTCCTTTTTTCTTCCTCGCCCTCCTCTCTTGCCTCATTTTCCCTGCTCTCAGCTGATCATTGCCTAGAGACGTACAGGCATTGGTCCATCACGCATGAGGATGACTTATTTTTTTTTGGTTGAAACAAGACTTCTCAAAAGGACTGACATAGGGTTCGTATCTTATTCTTTAATCTATAACAGAGAAATATAAAGATTTTCCAATCAACACTGACTTGATGTAAGAGTTGAAGTGAATCTACACATTTAGGTACAGCAGTTGAGCCTTTTTCTATGCCCTATGAAATACAAAAATGCCATTAAAGCAGGATGTTTGTAGTAATTTTATGTGTGTGTATGTATAAAGACCATAAGGAGAGTGAACGTTATCGATGTGATGGCACTCATTGTCCTAGAGCTATTTTTTTGCTATATTTCTACCACATTTCTCGGCCTTCTTTATTTTCTCTTAAAATTTGCTCTGACATGTTTTCTGTTTTGGAGGAATTTTCCCTCCACGAGATGAAAAACCATCCAATCATCTAATTTTTTCTGTATTTCTTTACTTGTGGCAAACTCTTAGAAGTTAAACGCTGAATTCATGGTGGGCTAGGAGGAATGCATGATTGTGTTAACCTTTATGCTGTTGTTCTCTACTGAAAGTGTCCCCTGATTATTTTCTGTTAAGGGAAACTGATTAATTTGCCCACGCAAGATTTTACCTCACCAGTGACCTGTCATTAATAAAGATGTTGTTTTCTAATAGCTATAGCATGGTGTCATTTATATTTTTTATATTATTATTTTCAATGTGACCTTCATCTTGGTTTTCTTGGTTGTTTGGATGAGCGAGTAACAATGTTGTGCGGTGTTATAACACTGTCTATAACAAGCGTTGGGGTATGAATTGTGACTGTTATTGTACGGTGTCTGGAGGTGATGGATGGTTTCCTTATTCCAACATACGGCTCTTCTGAGGCGGCTGTTAGAAGTAACGCATTTCTTGGCTGAAGGAGGATTTCAGGAAAAAACAAACATGAAGAAATGTTTCATGAAAGCAGCCCATGCTAGATGAGTTGGCCTAAACAAACAGGCTAAACGAATACCTCAGTGTCTGCACCTGCAAAATCCAGGTGGAAATGATGCAGGATTGGGTACCGATGCTCTCCGAGTCATTTCTGCTAGGTGGCATCGCTGTAGATTGCCATGACCATCTTCTTGACTTTGCAGCAAATCTGTCATTTGCAATGGATAAAACTCAATTTTTTATTTTTTTTTTATGTTACTGTGGTAAGACATTTACAGCCACCGCTCTGGACGCGTGGAAGAGAGAGAATGAGGGACTCTAGTGGCTGTCACCTGAGCAGGATAAGCGCTGCTTTTGAGTCACAGCTGGGATACTGCCATACTGATGCTATAATATATAGATCTCCGGAAAGGATGGTGGTTTGCTGTAAGTTTGACCTCCTACAAGAATAAACCCAAAGGTTTTTGGAGGATAGGAGAAGCTAAGACATGGTTCACAAGGGAGCAGCTCCTCTGCGTCTAAGCAGAGCAGGTGACAGCCTGATTCGGTGGTGAGCTTGGATAACAAGCCTTTGGCATGTGCCCTTGCCCGGCATCTCCTGGGGGCAGGGAGGTTCCTGCTTTGGTGCTGGGATAAAGAAAAGACTGCGGGGAAACCCTCCCTGCAAGCTAGAGAAATTACTGTGTCCCATTTTGAAAATGGATTCCTGTATTCATAATTTAAATTTATCTTACCTCTGACACGCTTGAAACGTCACTACCTGAAATGTGCAGTGGAGAGCCATTTTGCGGGGCTCTGTAGGTAGGAAAATGAATATATTTCCATGGACACACTGATTTTTTTACTTTCCAAAGGCAGAGACTGTGATTGCAGTCTGTGTGTCCCCCCCGCAGGAACTTGTTTAGAGCAGATATACCCTCTGAAGATAGAACGATCAGAAGCGTTTTCCTCTTGTTTCACTATTACTTTTTTTTTTTTAAGTGAAAGCGTGTTAAACATGGGCAAAATGTAAAGCTGAAAGGAAGAGAAGCCAGGAATGCTAAAGAGGGAGAGAGAGCTTGCTTGAAAGTGTTGGCCAAGCAGCTGTTCGTGCCTCCTATTTAGCATGAATGGAAGACGTAGCCCTGATTAAAAATGGTAGGTAGCAGCTGCACAGCCTGGGCTAAGGATTACCAGATGGTTAACTGTGATTGACTTGTCTCCATGGAGCTCAGTGGGGAGGGAGGGATGGAATATCTGAAATGTGATGAACATGCTAGGTACACAATTTTTTTTATAATGAATATGCCAGATTTGTTTACATGCTTCTTGAATAAAATATGGCTGCTAGTTTGACTTAAGACAGACATCTTTAGTACATGCTATGTTGCAAAACCTTGCTCTTTTGATTGTAGGTGTGATGATTCCCCCTCATCTCCCTCCCCCGACCCCCCCGGTGCTGTGATACAGCATAAAATAATTGGTTGACAGAATGTTGATTCTGCAGCGCGGGGAGGATTTGCACAGATGGGAGTCAAAATATGTCTCCTTGCCTTATGCTAATGCCACCACAAAGGTTAGGGAGAAGTTCAGAACTGAATGTGGAATCCTTGTGCTGCTTTAGCTGTTGCAAAGTGTTTAAAGTCGGTACCTGAAGGAAGAAGATCTGGATCTGGTCGTCTGTGCCCTCTGTTTTACAGCAGAAGGGTATCGACGCTACCTACTCATAGCACAATGGTGCTTTTGTGGCTGCTTTTCCTTGATGTGTGCCCATCATGGCCAAAGTGGGATTATTTGTTTTTTCTAGCCAGGAAAGGGCTAGAAATCACAGATATCTCTAAAAATACCGTGGCAAGAGGATGACGCATCAACATCTTTGCATCTTTGAATGGGCTTGGCCGAATTTCTCGCAAGTGCTAAACAATTGGCACTCGCTTAAGCAATATGTTGTGCAGAGGCTGTAGCCACGTGCGCGGTGGTGTATCCGTTGTACAGCCTGCTCGTTGGGGTGGTGGGATGGTCAGGTCGATGGCCAGAATGCCTCACCCACCCCTTCTCCTGGGTGATCCCTAGGAAGTGACTGCTCCATGACGCAGTTTCCCTTCCCCTCCGTGGGATCTCAGCCGCTTTGCTACAGGCAGCAGCTCTCGTGGTGTGTTTTCGGAAGAGTCCCGTAGCCATGGCATGCTGGAAACCATGGCGTTCATGGGCAAACAGTCCTGCGCGCTGCCAGCCTTCAGCTCCACGTGACTGCCCTCACTTTCGCGGGAGATGGAAATTGTAGGTAACCAAGAATAGAAGCCAGTAATTTGGAAAGTAATACCTTGGCGTGTCGTCAGGGAAAAAAAAAAAAGTAATAGTGAATAATTTAGAAACGCCAAGATAAATACCGTGTTTGAGGGAACGTGTCGCCTCCAGCTGAGAGGAGCGGGAGACACTGATCGTGTGTTTCTTTATCCTCTATGTTGAACGTTTTTACTTCGTGTTTGCATTAATTTTTTAAAGCAAATTACAAATATGCCAAAAAGATGGAGTTGTCGATTATGCCAACTCATTCCCTCGGATTTGAGTATGAATGAAATTCTGATGCAGATTTGTCTTCATAAATGCTTTGTTACCTCGAAAACGTTACTTTTCAGCCTGTGACACTTAATACTTTATTGTTAGTCTCACCTGAGTGTCATCACTGTATATAAACACAAATAAAATGCTAGTTCAAGCTTCTGATATTGATGAGCAAATGGCTTATTTTGACTTTGTTGGACTTCTTTTTTCTGTGTTTTGGCAATATCAGAGCCTCCTTTTCAAAATATAAAACCAAACTAAGACCGCATCTAATTTATTGAAAGTGGCAGATTCTTAAAAGCACTGATTTAAAGGCTCTTTATCCTCAAACGATACACGTAAGCACTGAAGGGGGGAGGTTGGGCTGGGTATGGCAGCCACAGCCTCTACCCCTATGTGGGATAAAATGTTTGGCTGTGGGTTTTGGGGTCCAGGTGTGATGAGCGTCCCGGCTGCAGCAGCACACCAGCATTTCCTACCTGGTTCAAGTGCAGAAGGAGAAGCTCATGAGGAAAACAAGCCCGTGTTTGCCAGGCTGAGCATGGAGCCCGTGAGGTTTGTGGTGCCTCCATAAGGGAGCAACAGGCTTTTGGTCTCCCCCTGTGCATCAAGCTGTTTGGATGCTGGGGTGGGGTGGACACCCATGGCCAGCTCACTGGAGCTGATAGTGGGGTGCTTGTTGGGAGTCCATGTACCTCCCTTTCTTCTGCACGCTGCTGGAAGCCTGGTTCCTGGGAAAAACTCATCCTCAGCATGAGCTGCTTCTCAGTATACTAGAAACTGAATTAATCTTAACAGTGTCATAGGCCAGGTAGTAAGTAGATGGAGGTGATAAATCTCTTAGCAGTCACACAGAAGAGGCTGAAATATTCTGCATTTGTGGAGGTTAGTCACTATTTGTGGAAGATAAACATTTATGGTTGGGCCACACCTTGCAAAAAGAGCAAAGGAGGTGGCCAAGGAGGGCTTTCCTGCCTGGTGTTTGATTTTAAATTGTTTTGTGATAGCAGGGAAAGGTGTGAAAAAGTGCCGGTGTGATGAGAAACGGAAACTGCTGTGCAAGAGGGAGAGAAAAGAGGGTTTGGCTTGGGCTTTCTGGTTTAATGGGCACACTTAAAAAGGACTTTGCTCTTTAAACACACGAAGGGGAGAACAGCTGTTCGAGCTGATGAACCAACCTTGTGTGTCCGTAGGCACACCATAGGTTAGAGGAACACTGGAGCCCTTGGGAGGATGGGGCTCCTCTGCCAGTCTGGTGGGAGGAAGGAAAGCAAAGCTAGTTTTGTGAGAAAACTTAGAGAAAATAATGAGTGATGACATGGTGCTTCCATAGCAGCAGGAGGCATGGTGACCCTCGTGGTTGCTTCCAGCCCTGTGAGAGCCAGGAGATCATGGTGGCTGCAGTTCCCTTGGGACAAGATGGGGCAGAGGGTGGCCCTGCTCACCACAGCTGGGCATTGCCTTCTGCGGCCACCACCGTGCTCTCAAGGGTTTGTCACAGAGAGCAATCTGCCATCTCCATGGGAGGAGAAATCTGCCCTCTCCCTACACGTGAGGGTAATTTCTTCCTCAATGACACTTGGCAAAGCCATGTGTGGAACAGCCTTCACTTCTCACTGAAAGAAGTCGAGACTGCCAAAATTTTGTCTGTTTTGAGTCAGGAAGAAACGTTGAAATCTTCAAAGTCTGCCTGCCTTGAAAAAGAAAGCAACACCCCAAAACTCAGATCTGGTCAACTGAAGTATTTTGATTTTGATCCCTTATACTTTCTTTTTTGTGTGTGTTAAAATTTTGTAGCACAATATTTTTCAACCAAAACTCTTCATTTTGAAAGCTTCAGAACAAGAATTTTTGACAATGTCAAAAATTTCTGTACAGAATGTGTCATCCTTCCTGCCTGCAATTATTTGTGCCAAATTGAAGTTTTAGAGGGGAGAACACACATGCGTAATGGTAGTTCTTTGGGAAATCCCTTTCCAGCTGCATGGATTAATATATTACTTCAATTTTAATGGAAAAGAAAATGGCTACTATAGACCTCTAGCCATTCCTCTTGAGGCTCAGTCAGCCGGTCTCTTGTTGATGGGGACGGAAGATGGGTCTCCTGTTGTCCCAGCAGCGCTTGGGGGAGCTCTCAGGACATCATCTCCCACCGCTGCCTCCCCCATTAGCAGAAGGCAGGAGGTTTCAGAAGGATGTGGCTGATGGCACCGCTGTCACAGTCCCAGTGGGGACACATGGCTTTATCTGCTGAAGAGCAAGGAAATGTTGAGGCATTTGGAAATGGAAAGATGAAATGAAGGAGCCTGTAGCTCTGCACCCTTGGCTCTGTGTAGGTGGCTGACTGCAAATGGAAAGGTAAGGAGAAGCCAAGGTCAGGCTTTTGGCACCTTTTGGGGAGAACTATGATTCACAAGGTGATCTTGGGAGAAATGCCAGGGTTTGGGGAGTACAAGTTCACACAGTGCCTCCTCAAGGATCTGTCTCTTCATCCCCAACAGCAGCAGGCGCCTCCATACCAGCTATGGGGCAGAGCGGCCAGAGCGAGTGCGCCCCACCAAAGGTGCAGTCCCAAATCGAGAGGAGCCTCCTGTCCCTCGGGGGACACTGCCCACATGCAGCACTGTGTCCGGCACTAGCGTTGTAATATTAATGAGAAAACACGCCTGGCCATCAGAAAGTGGTGAAAGTGAGGGGAGGTAGAGCTGTACCGGGGATCTGTCTGCTGGCAGAGCAGGAGCTCAGGCTTTCCTGCTTGCTTTCCAAATGGTCAGCAAATACATGTTAATGACACGTTGCTGAAGCTACCCTTGAAGGTAAATGTCTATGGCCATGTTTTTTGTATGTTTTTTTACTGCTGCGTGTTGTAAATACCAATATATATGAAGTGTTAATACCATATTGCTTCGGCACAGCGTAGCGTTCTGCTGGGGCAAGGATGCTCACTGATATCTTTGCCATAAAATATTTTCATCTTGGTGAGCTACACATCAAGAAGTGCTCGATAGCAAACAAAAAATATCTGACTGCTGTTTATGACTCCATCATAAACAAAACAGATGCAAGTGATTTTTCTTTTTAGTGTTGTGTGCTGAGCTTCAGGCTTTGGAAAAAACCGTGCCGTCCAAACCTATTTACATTCTGTATTTTGCCATTTTACTCTCAGCACAAAACCCATCGTCTCCATGTCATTCCATCACGGATAGCCCGTTGCTTGACATTTTCCCAGCGATATTTCTAAGCAGAATTTTTGTCCCCAGTAGCATAAACACTGACGACCAGGATTTATGCTTTGTATCTCAAGGCCTGGTACTCTGTACTGAGAATAACATCTTGCCATGAATAAAAGCTCGGTGTCCACATGCGAGGTGACTGCAGCATCCTGCCTTCCGCACCACAGGATTTGTCTCCGAAGGGGGCTGATGAATTAGCTCTTTGGCACTTAACTTCGACAGGGGTAGTCTGCTTTATGGGTGCTTGGGTGACTGACTAGTACTCATGCAATATAAATCAAATCTCTCTCGCGCTGGCTGAATGCTACCTCGGACGAAGACAATAACTTCAGAAATAGTCTTGTTAGAGATGTGTTGTTTATCAGTTTAAGTTAACTGTTAGATTGTTTGCAGTGATACAGAAAAATGCGGACAATCGATCCCGTTTAAGACAAGATATATTGATTTTTGTCTAAACTTATTCCATGTTTGGCAAGTATAAAGCAATATAGAATTGGCTTTAAAGAGATTGCACCTATAATGTGTGATTTGCCTTAGCCAGATTAACTAAAGAAGTACAATCTTGTCGTTGCCCTGCTGCAATATAGAATACATATATGTAGAGATTATAGAAAATGTATATATATAGGGATAATATAAACACAACACACAGACATGCATGCACACATATGGAGAAATTAAGCAGAGAGTGCATGCGTGGGTGGCTGTAGGAATCTGGATTTGAAGCATCACCTCTGCGTTTTAAGATCTGTACCAAACCTTAATGGGGCAGGATGTCGCTCTGCTGCGGTTTGTATTTTTGATGTGCCAAGAGTAGGCTGCATTAAACGAGGTTGGGTTAAATCTCATCAGTGCTGTACAGGTCAGTAGCAATATGGGCTGGCCCTTGGCCTGCCTCCTTGCCCCAGTATTCAGTTTCTTTCAGTTGGATGCATCCATGTAGTCATCCTTAAGAGTAATCTAGGGATGGAAAATAAAGACCCTTTCTGAGCTGGCTCGCAAAGCCCGCTATAGTGTAAGCCCTGCATTTGGGATCATTCATGATGAACACGTGCAGACATCCCAGCATCGCTCTCGTGATGTGTGTGATCCCTAAAGCCCCGTATTTAAAGCTTGGATGGCATGGGAAAGGCGGGCAGCAAGTTGTACGTGCATCTGTGCCTTGCACGCCTGCATTTCTGTCTACAAAAGCAGCATTCCCTCCGTTACCCATGTCTGCGACATGATACTGGTCCTGGTGGTGCGTGGGGCCATTTGCCCACGCAGAGAGGTGCCTCAGGACCTTGCTGTCCGGATACATCGTCTCTTCTTGTGGTACCTTCTGTGTTCGTACGGCACAAAAATCCCATCACAGGGGATTAGAGGGTTTAGTTCTGCATTGTGCGGTTGAACCAGTTAAGCTGCACTTGGTTTATCCACGTGCCCAGATATCTTGATGAATTCATCCTGCCCTACAGCTTGTGCACGTTCTAATGAGAATTAGATTTATGTTTTTAAATTTCTGAAAAAAAAATCTAAATAAACTAACAGAGTTGAGCAATTGATCTGGATTAAATGGGACCAACTCTATTAGCCTAATACAACACTAATCTGATTCCAAACTGTTAACATATTAAAGCTGCTTAATTATACGTTTGTTTGACACAGCGTAGTAATCCGGTATGATTTAGGGTATGTTGTCACAGCTCTTGACTTGCAATGTCTTGCCATTGATAAAAACACAATTAAAACCTTTCAGTATGGGTTTGGCATTCACTTTGCCCTTTGCTGTATTGAAATGTGGCATGTTGTAAGCGCTGCCAAACATCCTCCCTGCTTTTATAGGCAGGAGAAAGAGTCACCACCTCTGTTTCATGCATGAAAAGCAAGGGGCAGGAAAAGCTGGTGTTTGCTTACGCAGGGAATGGGTGTCTGAGCTGGGAATTTAATCCAGGGTTCCTGAGTCCCCATCACTTGATTTAATGATGCAACAACCTTCTTCCCCTACTTTTTTCCAATACTGGTGCTTCCCCCTACTGAAAGCTGGGTTTCGTCATACAGCAAGAAAAACAGAAGTTCAATAGAGGAGGAGCTGTGGAATTACTTCTAGATTAACCCATAGGTTAAAGGATAAGAGGATATAGCACTTGGATGTATTTGGGCAGTCGTCTGGTGTCGTGCAGTATTTTCTACCCGGTCTGGGTACAGCAATGCTCCAAAAAGTGAAAAGCCTCCTCACATCTGCTCACTGTGAAGAGTGGGATAACGAGATGCAAAATCAAAGCAGAACACAAGCCCTCTCTGCTTGTTTGAGCCAGGCGCTGTCAGAGGAGAAAGCACCTTCACTGAGAAAATCACTCAGCCCTTTCCTAGTGCTGTGTGTGGGAAGGACCTGATCCTGGGCTTGTGAGGAAGGTGCTGCCCTGACCCGCTGTGGGAGCAGGGCCAAACCTGGGACGTTTCTGCCTCCCTCACTGGGCATCTCCATGGTGTGTTATGTTTTTCGCAGCAGAATACGCGGTGTGAAACATGCCATGGGCTCCAAGGCATGATGTGCATTTCCTTGTGCAGAATACAGCATCTTTCTGGCTCTGCAGGGAACAAGGGAGGTGCAAGATTTGTGACTCCTGGTGATAAATGAACCGAACACGCCGAGGTCACTCACTATTGAAGATCTTACCAGCGCAAATCAGCTAATGTGCCTGTCCTAAAACCACAGTTAGCACCTCTGCTTTTCAGACTGTCAAAATCTCTGCTGTGCCAGAGTACGAGAGTTTTATTGACACCTTGTACAATACCCCTGGGATTTCGCATTGCCATCAGGCAAGGCTAGGCTGCAGATTTTACATAGAATCTTTGAAATCAATACAGATCAGAGGCAGTTTTACTTACAGCTTCGCATTGAAATGAAATCTTTCAGATTTTTAAATGCAGTTGAAAATCTTGAAGGCTTTCTGGCAGCTTTGGTATGAAGATCTTAGCTTAAGCTTGATGTAGAGGATGTAGTGCTTTGGTGACCGTCACAAGTGAAAATGTTCCTGGTATGGATGACATATAAAGTGGTGCCTTGAAAATAAAGTAAAACATTTCTGGTCTTGTGTCTGTCTCTCAAATTCAGCATCTGCATGGCCTAATGAAGCAGCTGCAAAAAATTCAGATTCCAGGGATTCTTTTATATGAAGATATGGACAACATCCTCCCTGAACCTAATGGATAGTGTCTGCAGTGATGGTGTCTTCGGCGGCCATTATAGCGACGATCTCAAAGAACATGGTGAAATGGAGGGCCCACCAGATGGATGCTATAAGTTCCGGGGTGTTTGACAAGGCTCTGGCTTTGGGATGGATAATCAGAGGGAGGGAGAGAAAGGAAGAACAGAAAGTCCTAATTTTCGTATGATTCTGAAGGTTTCAAGGCTGCTGTTAAGTTTTGTCACTCTGCAAGGGTTTACTTGCTTCAACCAAAGGACCTGGGGCTTATCGACCAGTAAGGGAAGGTCTGTTCCCAGTTTAAGACATTTGTATCCATGGCAGCTCAAATCAGAATAAGAAGAGAGTTTCGAGTCCCTGCGGGAGCATCTTTCACAAGATGAGGCAGTGTCAAGATGCTGCAAGAATATTTCCTCGTTGATCATCTTCAAAGCGTGGCAATGTCTGTAGGCACCGAGTATGGTGGCAGCATTCCCAGAGTTAGTGCTGGGCACTGCTTCTGCGTGTCCCTGCCTCCACCATCTCGCCGTGTGACATTGCAGTGGGGGCCTGGGATACGTTATCTCCTGTGTTAATATTTTTTTCCAGGTAGTTTTGTAGCTGATGCAGAAGTATTAGTAACTCATGTTTTTCTCTCTAGTTCTTACACTGTGCTGATTGTAGAGATGTCATGCACGTACACGGAGACATGAGGCTGTTTGGAAAGATGATTTCACCCACCTGAGCTGTTTTTCTTTCTGTCGCTCCCACTTTGTGTTATTTCAGATTAACATAGGAAGTCTGTGTCTTGGCACCTTTAGCTCCAGATACCAGGATAGGCAACTGTGCTTTTTACGGTTATCCCTTACCTTTTCCCAAGGGACTCTTTAACTCCCCGTGTCTTATACCTTGCTTTACACATCTGGGGGCTGACTCCTCCTCAGCTGGAGTTGCGGGATTGATCCAGACCAGTTCCCCTCTGACAGTCTGGACCGTAACTGCTCCGTGGGTTGCTTTTTGAGAGTAAAGCAAAGGCTGAAATACTGGGTTTCCTCAAAGACTGTGTCGGACTTCAGTCTGCCTTCTTCAGAGGCAGCATACGACAGCCCCAGCCCCCCCTCTGCCTCCCCATCCTTTATGGGGACAAGAGTTAAACTCAATGGTAGGGTTAGGTTTTCCTTTTCTAAAAGGTGGCGGGATGTAGGAATGACTGCAAACATAAGATAATTTTCCAGAGGCAACTGTACTGAAAACAGTACAGTTCTCTTGTATAAAAACGGAGAGAAACAGCATCCGATTTTGGAGGGGAAAGTGGCTGTATTTTCTGGTTATTGGTGGTACGTGTGAAAATCATCCCCTTGAGTAATAAATAGCCTGATAAAGGAGCATTTTCAGATCTGATCTGCGTTAATCAAGAAGTTGGTGACACCTGGTGGCAGGCGCCGGCCGGCTGCAAAACCCACCGAAAAACATGCGCTTTTCTGCCTGACCCAGATTCAACAATTGCCCTTTAGATGTGCTTCTGCAGAATTTGCTGCTGTTTTCTGACGAGGGCAAAATGCTCCACGTTAGAGTTATTGTTTTCCACGGTTTTGCAGCAGTAAAACCTGGTAGGTAATTGCGTGCAGTGATGGGAGCATCCCAACTCCGGTGTGGTTCCTGCCTGCCCAGGCAGGACGACATCCCTGAGACCATCCATGCCTTTTTCTAGCTGCTTGAATTCAGCTCATCCCCTCCTTTCAAATCACCTGGAGTGTGTTTTCTGTACAGGATGAGAAATTCGGGGAAGAATAGATTGTAGCAGAGGTTAAGCTCAACCGACTTCCTATGTAGTATATTTTGGAGTAACTAATTGCCATTTCTACTTATCAGGATGCATAAATTTTTGTATTGTTTGTGAGTATCTGGCTCACCTTATGGAGACATAGGGAATCAGTTAAAAGGAAGATAATAGTGTGGTTGCGTTTTTCCATACCTGCTATACTTCCCAGTATCTAACTGTGAAGAACGCTTTTGCCCAATTAGGGAGGTTTGGGGTCACTGACCCTTTTTGGTGTGCGCACCCGGAGCCTGCCGGGCTGGCGCGTGTATGGAGCAGAGGTTTTGGATGGGGAACAGCCACCGTTCAGGGCGGTGTTTGCCGCTGCTGAGCCAAAGGGAGAGCCTCAGCGAAGCTGCAGTTGGGATCCTTACTGTGCCTCAGAGTATAATGGTTCCAGTCCCAAAACCCTGTAAAATGAAAACCCATTTAAATATTTATGAAGACTTCTTCAGGGTGACTTTTCATCTGTCACAGTCACATCTGCTGGTCAATGGAAGTGTAGCATCATTACATCAGAGGATTGACATGAAAGGATCGTTCAGAAGGTATTGCTGCTCATGTCCTTCTCCAGCGATGGCTTTATTGCAAGAGATTAACTACCAAACGTATTTCCTAAAACCCCAGCGTTTTAAGATCAGAGAAATAGAGACTTGTCCAAAATCCAGTCCGTTCAGTTGTACAAAGGTGTTTTTTTCAAACATCATTTAATGTTTTGGAAGTCTTTTATGTTCTCAGTTTAATTAGTTTCCTCCGCTTGAATTTTGATTTTGCATGTTGACTAAGTGCTTCTTGCCCAAACCGCCCGAGGCGTCAAGTTGATCTCGACAGAAATGCTGAAGTAAACATTATTATTTGGTAGCTGCGACCGTTCAGTGCCACATCACTGGTGCCGAAATGTTACTGGCTGTGACAGCTCATTATTTCCCTGCTTTCCCACGCACGGTAATATCAAAATCACTCTGTCTGTGTTCTTTTTGTTTAGCCTGGTGGGCTGAGAATAGGTTTGTGTCCGTTTTTGTGTGTATTGCTGTTTTCTGTACAGTAGCGTGGTTATGTTTATTAGGTTTACAACTTCTTGTGTAGTTTTCTTCGTGCAGAGGCCAGTGGGGAGGCACGTACTAATGTAAGCTTAATATGAAGTCCAGGGTATTATTCATACATATATATATAAAAAATTATAATATACGATAGTATATACTACCTTTTTACATATATACACATTTATAATAGTGTGTGACCAGCTCAGCCTGTGCATGGAGGAAGAGGACAACTGTTTCCAGTCATGGTCAAGTCTATGTATACCTCCCAGAAACAGTCAATAAAGAGCTTTCCTGGTCTAAAATACTTAGAGATGTTTTTTTGGGCTCATCTGGTTTCTGTGATGGTCCAAGACAGCAACATTGTCCACTCTAGGTGACATTTTTAATAATACACCAGCCAAGTCCATCAGGTGTTTGTTGAAACCGCTGTAAACTTTTGGAACCATTCTGAATCTATGGGATTTTTTTTTTAATGCTTCATCTCAGTAAAGGTGAAAATATTAAACATTGAAACTCGCTTCTATACTGTATTATTCAGATGGAATATGAAGATATAAAAGCCCATGTTTAATTGGCAGTTTGTCCCTCGTCTGGTTTGGAAGATGGCCTTTCATGGACATGTGTCAGGAAAGTGGAGTAGAAGGAAAACTGATGTTTCCTTCTCTGGCTGGGGGTTTGTGTTTCATTGTGCTTTATTACAGCTGGGTCATCTTGGCCATCAAGCTTATTTTGAATGGGAGTTTCCTGGTTTTGCGCAATTTCGCACAGGTGGCTATATTTACATTGAACCCCATGAAATGTTGCTAAAAGCAAACCAAAAAGAGTTCTTTCTCTTTTCTTACATATTAGGGGGAACAGTGATGTGATCATAATTGCAGAGACTTTTTCAGGTCAAAAATGCTGTGATTTGGGTTATGTCATGTCAATGGCATAACTCCTCGTACAGAATTTATTTTTGATAACTCATCTCTCAGCTTGAACAGCTAGTGCAGCATCACCAGGTTGATGAAAATCACTAATTTTAATTACATTTTTTTAATTTTTAAGCAAAGATATTGCCTTTTTGTTCACGACCTGGGGCAACCTTGTGATACTGACCCTTTCATCAAGCAAGTAAACTTTTTTACACGTACACAGAGCCTGTACTCTGCATTACACATTTTGGTAGATCATGACATATTTGGGAGAAAAAAAAAAATAAATCCAAAGCAGGTATCTGGCCTTATCTATGCAGCAAACCGTGTGTCCTGCTCTCAGGGCATCCAAACATCTCTGCCCTAAGCAGATCCCAGATGTGACAGGTTGAACTTTGCTGGCAGCCTGGTCTTTCAGAGCTTGACTAAAGGGATTATGGTCTTCCAAGGTGGTGGACCGAGGAGATCCACTAACACGATCTGCCTGGCTCTCAAGCCCTTACAGTGACGCCTCTTGAAGCGGCGATGTGATTTTATTTAGTCGGATAGGGGACATTATTCTCAAAGCTCAGAGATAACAAATGCGCAGCTTAACTTGCCACAGATATGTGTAATGGTGAATCAGCGCCTTGGGAAGCTTCCAAAGAGGGATGCTTTGCTGCTGATGGTCATCACAGAAGCTCAGGTCGGAAACCAGCCCTGTCATCCTTGTGTACTTCGGTGTGGTGTAAATGGCGAGCAAGCTCCGAGGGCTGGTTTGCAGAGGGTGGTCATTAAGAAACTTACCTGCTTCTCCTTAATTGTGTTTTCTTTTCCTTCATATGCGATAGATTTCACCAGTGAAGGAACCAATGAATAATTTTATGAAGACACTGACAGTCATTCCAGACCAGAATATATTTTCCCTAAGTTTTTCTCATTTTCTCAGAAATGCTTGCCTTTTTCTTCAGTGGGGTGGATTCATTGCATTATGTATGTATCTGTTGTCATAAAAATGCTGACAAAAGAATTTGCCAAAACAGCATTTTTTTGCATAAATTTAGCATATAAGAACCTACTTGTGATGAAGTTGAATACAAGAAAAAGCTATTTGGCGTGAAGAGCAACGGGTCCCCATTTGCTGTCCTATCAGTTATAACTTTGGTATCAGAGACAGCCTGTGCGTGGATTAGGGCATATTTATGTGTACTGTATGGCAACGAGTGGTATTTTAATGGTACTTAAGTGTGAAAGGAGCCCGTGTCGCTGCAGTGGGACAGTGAGGTGCTGAGGGTGAAGGTTTGCGTGCATCCTGTCCCTCCTCTGGGCTGAGCTCCTATTGCCCATGCTGCGATCACAGGAGCTATAGAGTCAGCATCGTAAGGATTTGAGAAACCCACAGTTTCCCTCGTTCTTCTTCTGTAACATCCAAAATTAGGTAGATGCCTCAATTCCCACTCCCGTGCCTGTATGCCTGCTGTCACAGTGTATCTCTCCATCCCCAATGCACATGCTGTCTGCGATGTAAGAGTATGGAAAAAAACCAAACCAAACACAACCCAACAAACCACCAAAAAACTAAACCAAAACAAAACCCAGAAATGGAATATGGGGGAGTTTGAAGGCTCAGCCTTGTATTGAATGTACACAGCTCTCAGCTGCATTTAAATCCTCTTGCTCCTGCCACAACTGAACCTGTGCCACGGGGGATAATTCCATACGAGCAGAATCTATGTTTATCTGGGGAACTTCAACCACCCTAATATTAAAGGCAAGTACAAGGATGCTCTTTGCGTGGGGCTCAGTGCAAAAGCTGGGAGGTGAGGAAGGAGGCGGCCTGACCTTCTCTAGCAGCGAGGAGGGATGGAAAATAAGCGACTGTGTGTGAAGGGCTGGATCACATCCAGACGCTCCTCGACAGATGTGTGTGTGTTATATTTGAAGTGGTCGCACTGGAAGCCTGGTCCAGAGGGGACTGTCTTCATGGATGGAGAATACAAAAAGAACGAGCACGTCTTTCCCCAGCCCAGTTCCAATGCTGTTTTCTCAGCGAAACGCTAACAGACCGAGCTGGGCTGCTGGAAGTAGCTGCTGCTTGTGACACGGAGACAGGTTAGAGAAAATCAAACTCTTCTAAATGGGCTCTGCCCCAGCACCATTCACCACTTTGAGGGTGCTGATGTCCTGGGCAGAGCAGGGAGGCAGTGCCTTGTCCCGAGAGCCGCTCGTCTCTGAAATACCCCGGAGGGAGCAGGTATACAGCCAGCATACGTGGAGGCTGGAGGATAACTCCAGAGTGGGATTGACACAAGAAGTGTTTGCTGAGAGCTCTTTAATGAACTTCAGAGTCTGTCCTTCATGGTGTCTGTGGTGACTGCAGCTTTCCCCAACAGCAGTGGCACTGTAAGTCACTTAGGAGTCCTCCCTTGCTTTTAATAGACTTTCTTTCTGTGCTTCTTGGTGCTCTGAGCTATTAAGTTACCCAGTTGCCTGCAGCGCCAGAGGGACGATGCAAAAAAGGCTGCCTCGTCGAGAGGTGACCACCAGCATTTCTGGGTATGGCAAATTATCCCAGGCTGAGCTCTCGGTGTGTGCCAAACGCACCTCACTCCGTGCGCATCCGGAGAGTCGGAAAAGTTAGAAATAAGTTGAAGAAGCTACTTAAAAGCCCTGTCTGAAGTGCATCACAGGGAAGGCATCACTCTGGCTGTTCCTCGTTTGCTGCTGTTTTTCCCAGCAAGTAAAAGGGGGTGCAGGCAGGGCTGTCCTCAGCCCCGGGCTCGTGGCGGTGGTGCAGGGTGCCCGTGGTCCAGCGGGTAGCGCAGCCGCCCCTCCAACGGCACTGATCACATCCCAGCCACCGCAGGTTTGCCCTGCAAAACTCTCTGCCATCGTTTCTTCATCTCCACAGGCTTTTTATGGTCAGTGCCACTCTGCATTGCCAGCTTTTCATGGCTTGGCTGTTGAAGCGGCACCCGGGGAGGTGCTCCCTGAAGTCAGTCTGGCGCTGCAGAAGTCCTGTGGGTAATCCCATGCTCACACCTTGGGAAACGTACCCCTGGATATTACATATACGTACATTTTCCTGGCCACCTACGTTTTGACATCATACTGCATAGTTTCCTTTTGGTAGTCTCCATAGTTATTACAAGCTTTTTAGTGTGCTTTGTTCAGTGAGCGCACAAACGGTGCTCTCTCACAGTAGAATTTAAAGCAAAGCATCTCTTTTCTGTTGTGTGTTTGTTTAAGCAACTGTGACAAGCTCCCTGGCTTTACAGGCACGCTTTCTGCTTTCCTGTGGCGCGTCAAACGAGATTCCTTCTTCTTGAAGGTCATCAGAAAATTCCTGTTCCTCTCCTGAATGCTGCACTCCCTGCCTTGCCCGTGAATCTTTCAGGGAGACTCAAGCTGTTGCTGTCTGGCACCTATGGGGTGACGTGGGCTGGGTGGTTATTAAGCTGAGCGGCCACCCCCGCAGGTGAGGTATGTGACACACTCCAGCCTTCAGATTCATACATCGATAATGTGTAGATACATCAAATCACACGTTTGGTAGCAAATCCCTATTTATGAAATTAGAAAAAAAAAATGCAAACTGATAAACGGGCAAAAGCAGTATGGTGATTGTAAAGGATTTTTTGTTCAGCATCTCAACTAACCTTCAGTTCTTACCTTTAGGTCAAGCTGGAATCTCCCTCCGTTAGTTTAAGGTGAGGTTTCTTGCTTGTATTTCGTAGAAGTTGCAGCTGTACCTTCTTCTTCCACATGGAGAAGGGAATGATCTGGGCAGGAAACAAAAGCTATGAGTCCTGCTCCATCCCAGGCAAGAACGCAGCTCTCGTTCCTCTTTCACAGTATTTCCTGCAGTTGGATATTGAACCGACTCGGCACAGGGGGGCAGTGGTTTTCCTCCCTCCCTCCTAAGCATTTGGAGGATTTTTTTTCCTTAATTAACTTGTTGCTTGAACTTAATAGCTGGCCCAGTTCTGTTCTCTGGCTGCTGTATTCTTCCACAGCCTTCTGAGGACTCACTGTAGATCAGATAATGACAGCAACTAAGAGAATCATTTTCCTAACAGGTTTGTAACCACTCTTCCTCTGCAAGTGTTACATTCGAGCAGGTATGGGACACAGATAGCGAATTTGGGAATAGAATGCTTGATATGAGCAGTTCTTTCCGCATCAGTGTAACTGCACTTGGCTTTATGGGATCTTTTCACACATAGAGAAATAGAAAGACAATCAAGTAATTGCTCAGTTTTGTCCATCTGATTAGTAATATTTTTTCCACGTGATTCAGCTATTTCTCAGCCATTTCAGTCTCAAGAGTTTATTTTCTCTATCCTCATGCCCCAGGAGAGGATCTGCCCCAAGACATATTCCTGACAGGGCTTTATCTAACCTGTTCCTAGTGTGTCCTGTGATGGAGACCCGTTACCTCCCTAAAAGGAAAACAGTGCTTCAGTACCCCTAATCCCATTTATTTCATGGGAGTAACATGCTATGAAGAAGACAGAAGTTTGAAGTAGATGACTGTCTGTCTTAGGATAGTGTGCTTTGACATAAATTACACTGAACAGCTTTTTTGTACATAAAACGTGTGCGATAGAGTATGTCAAAAAAATGAAAACTATTCAGTTGCAGCCATAACCACATAACAGTACTACTGCACCTGTTGCTGTAGCATTTCAAATGACACGGAAAGCAAACACTTCGGTTTCTAAACTCAGACATGTGAATTGGGGGTAACTGGATATATAATAGCAGGCAATGGTGAACAGTCTTTTAGAAAGCAGAGTCCTAAATGAATGAATATAGCTCTTTATTTGAGGGAACTTGAGTGAAGTCGTAGGATTTATTGCCTGGTAATGGCGTGAAAGTGAAAAGCAAAAAGGCGCAGCCAAAGAGAAGAGAAGAAGAAAAAAGTAGTCATCATTTTAAGACGATGGTTTCCAGCTCAGCCAGTCTTTAAGCCGCTCATCAATAGAAGCAGGGAAAGAGAGTATCAGTCTGTGCATGCCCTGCTTCGCCCCCTCTTTCCCCCTTTTTCTAAGTATTAGCTGCCGTTGGTCATTTCTCAGCTGTTCAATGTGAAAAAAGGACATTGACGTAGGTGGACCAGTGGGCTGACCCCGGGGTGGCCATTCCTGTTTGCCCTGTGGAGGAGGATGGCATGGAGTGACTGCTTGGCGCTGTGCCACGATTGCCAGATTTCTCTCCACATCCCTTTGGACCTCCACCAACACGTGGCTGAGGCAGCGCAGAGCAGCGTGGCAGTCACAAGACAACGAGACAAATTCCTCTTGACCTGTGGTAATAGATTTCACAGACATGGAGGAATATTTTCTTAATTAGGTAGGTTTAGTTTTCTTGTATGGATTTACACTGCCAGGGCATTTCTTCCAGCCTTCCTTTGATAGGAAGGATGTGTTCATGATGCTGGAGTGCCACCGAGAAATCTGGGCTCAGTTCTTGGCTGGGTCACAGACTTTGTGAGGCGCTGGCAAGCAGTTTCTTCTTGTGCCTCGGCTGTGAACGAGGAGATCTTATTTTCCTCTATCGGGAGCTCAAGGCTGTTCCTTTTAATAACGCACCAACCTCATTGCCGTGATACAAATAAGGCTGCCTTTTGCATACTTCCGTGCAGTAGTTTGATTCATCACTTCAAAGTTATCTCCACATTTTTCATTCTTTCTTTATTGAGCCGGTATTATCCTGTCTCACATTTTCATTTGCCTTTGCCTAACACTGATGAGGAAGAGATACACGGGGTGATGAAGCGCAGCTGATGGTGTTTGCCTTGCAGGGAGGGCTAAGGCAAAGAGCTTATCTGTTGCCAGGCTCCTCTCTTGTAATCTTGATACGTTAGTTGGAGCACAAAAACGACTCTTTCTGAATGATGTTGGAGGCAGCGTTCAGCTCATAAATATTTGTGTTTCATCACCGCATCAATGAAAATCTGGAAGACTGCTATACCCAGTCGGTTCTGTCTTCAGTGACAGTAAAATTTTAATTGGTTTTACTTCTGGTGCTTGTTAACCCAACTGTAATGTCTGCTTTCATGTCGAGTTCAAGGGGAAATGAAATCTCTTCCAAAATTTTGGAAAGAAATTGCTTAAATAGAGGCCTGGTTTTGTGATTAATTTTTTCAAGACAAACTGTTTTCTGCTCTTTGCAGAGGAAAAGCCTCCCACTGCCTTTATCCCTATCCTTAGTTCAGCCAACTTGTTTGCAAGGATTGAGCTTTAAAATCAAAGCACCATAAGGACTCAGCTGTGACTTTGCCTGGATTATAGCAATGACAAGATCGCTAAATACCTGCATTATGTTATTAATTGCTGTGAGCTCTGTGGAAGAGGCAGCCTTTGCTCTTTTTGTTTTTTTGATATATCACCAAAACACGCTGGTCTGTGCCCCGTGTGATACATCCACCCTGACGTTCCTGTGGGAGGCTCTGGTCTGACACTATCTCTGTAAGCGCCAAACTGGGACCAGGGTTAATGGGGCAGCGTTTTGCCCTAATGGCAACAGGAACTGCCAGCCTACTTGAGACGAAACCTGAGGAGAACGAGGTGGATCTGCAGAGGAGAAGACTGATAAGCAGGCTTTGGAGGAGACCATCGCTCGCTACTGGGTCAGCATCATCTCTGTAGGTGGAGCTGGATCTCCTTGAGATAAACTGCTGTGCGCCCGACCAGCTCCAGCCCGGGTTTAGGGAGTCCCTGCAGCAGAGGCAGCCCTGGTGCATTGCTGGGTGGCATCCCGCTGGTCAGGGGGCTGCTGAGTACCGGAGAGGATAGGGAGCTGGAGAACTAATAACTTCGTTTTTTTAACAAAAAAAATCTCTTCAAAGAGGGGTTGGCGTGTTTGAGAACTGCATGTTTTTATAGCATGTGAGACTTCCGCACAAATTCCTCTGCACAAAGCGCCTCTCGGGCCGCTTTCCTGCGGAGCGGTGAGCGTTGGCCGTGCCTCCGGCCGACCCCACAGAGTGCTCCAGGGGTGTGTGTGGGGGGGTCCCACAGCAGAGAGGGCTGGCACCAAAAGAAACCCCGCTTCCCTGGACTCATGCACGTGGCAGTTTCAAAGCTTCTGTACCTTTCTGTCCAGACCTCAAGGAGGGGGAGAGAGCGAAATTGCTGTGCTCTGTTTCTTTAATTAGCTCAAATCTGCAAGATTCAGTACAGCCACCCTGGCGTGGAGTGGATAGCGACTGAACTCTGCCCTTCCAGGATAACCAAGCTCCAGAGAAACAGGGAAAACCATTGCAGAAGAAGCCGAGAATTCTTCCAGCGTGTGGATGCGTGTCCCCAGGTCAGGCCATGCACGGTGTTTCCCATGGGAACTGCATTTCCCTCCCCAGCGTCCGTGTGGGAACGTGCTGGCAGCGGAGAGCCTTAGCCGTGGGCTTGGAAAACAAGATAGTCAGTTTTTAGAGGTTTGGGGGTTGTCTGTGGTGGCTTAAAAAGAAATAACTGTAATTAATTTTGCAGTGCTGTGGTTATTTCAGAGGCCTGGCTGAAATCGTATGCCATACGAATAATGGCCGGTTTCCCCCATCACCTCCCAGCACTTAATGGATGTAAAATGGATGAGGGCAGAGTCTGACTTCTGTTTGATTTTGATGCAACCAGTTTTAGTCAGAAACAGTGTCAATTCCCCCAAAGCTGAGTGAATGCACTCGTCGTGACACCCCTTAGTATGACTGTCTACAAAGCCTTGTTTAAGCCTGTGTATGTTTGAAGTCGTGTACTGCAGAATATGACTGAATTTTGACACTGACAATCCTTTTGTGGAGAAGCCAGCAAACTCTAGTTAGAAACAATGAAAAGAAAATTTAGTAAAAAAAGTATAAGACTACATGACTGGCTGAAATAGGACTAGAGATATTTTTTTCTTATTTCCTACTCTTTCCTTCTTGAGGTACAGTGAAGTATTTGCAGTTAGAGTAAACGTGACCCCTGGTGTCATCTGCTGTGAGTGGCCTGCCTGATACAAGCATTTGTAACCCTGCCCTAATTTGCCCAGTACGAACAGTAAAATGTCGGCTCCAAACTGGGTGTTATCACAGTTCAGGTAAGACCCAGCAGTCTGTTTACAGCTGTAATTATTAGTCTTAACTGAAACTGGCAGGCTGGAAACATAACGATCTTTCCTGCATTAAAACGTCTTCAGGCCATGGTAGAACTTTGCAGAGCTCTATAAAACCTATCGTCTCGAGTGAAATCAGCCTCTTTGATCTCAGTCTCCGTTCTGGGTTTCTATGAAATTAAACAAAACTATGCAAATATTTGAGAAGAGAACCAAATAGTTATATTACAAATAAAGCGACATTTTTTTTTTCATATGGAACATGTTTCTATTAAAGCTGATATTCCTGAATTTAAAAATGCTTGCACGATAGAAGGGGAGAAAGCGGGTTTGTTAATTATGTGGATTTGCAGCTACAAGGTGATTCTCTGTTTTTAAATGTCACATCCCACATTCTTTAATCCTTTCCCCCCCTGCCAACTGATGAGATAACTCTTCAAAAATACTTGGCAGCCATATGAGACAGAAGAAGTAGTGAGCTGCAGGTGCGAGGCAGAGAGATGACAGAGGCAGCCGCCCGGGGGGCACAGGGAGAGTAGTCCGACGTCTGCTGACCTGCTGGGGACGTGAGGCTGTGGCTCCCACCGTCCGTGCCTGCTGCACCGGGCCATCACTGGGGGGTTGGCCACTGCCTGTCCCACCCCATCCCCGCTGCTCGGCTGCTCCCACCCATCTGCCGCCCGCCCAGCCGCTCCGGCTGCCTCTCTGCGCTCTCTGCCTTGTCAGGCTGCTTGGAAAGGGCACCTTCCCCAGCCTGCAGGCTTAGGTCTTCCACATGGGAGCCCCCGAACAGGGTCCCTTTCCTCCCCGCCATGGGATGCGGTGCTGGCTGCATGCGCAGGCAGCGGGAGAGGCAGCCCTTGCGGGCATGGGAAGCATCGCATGGGCAAGGATGGGTGCAGTCTGCTCTGAAATGTGAAATGGCACCTGTGCGCCCTCCACAAGCTCCTCCTGGATGGCAGCTACGCCTAAATACTACATAAACATGTATTATGCACATCACGTGCAATATACTACATATAGCCAAATGCACACACGTAGAGATTCGTGCGTGAAATTGTTTGAAGACTCTTGTTTACCACTGAAGTTTCATGCTAGCTCTGCTCGGATTTTAAATCCATTCAGGCCGTGGTGTTCTTTGGCTTTGATGGTTTATAGTCCTCAGACAGCACTTTGTATGTGTTTTATTTATAACCTCGTGACAGGCCACGGTTTTGCAGTAACAAAAAGGGTGCTTTACACTTAAAATGATTAAATTGTCAAACAGCTTCTGAGCACGCACTGAAAAATGGTCTAAGCTAATTGTGTGTTTATGATTTTCATGAGAATTTTGATGTGCAAATCAGATATTTTGTTGCACAACCACCACACGAGTTGCCCCAAGTACCTACAGGCAGGTTTGGCAGGTATATTTGGAGTCAAGAATTGCTATATTGCTAATTGCTATATGCTAAAACCTGGCAGGTGGCTTGAGCCAAACTCAGTCCTGGTCATTAACATTAGAGGGAAGTTATCTTTGTAACACTGCTTAAACCTTTTCTGGCTTAATTTCATTTTATGCGGGGGCGCTGGTATTTCGTGTTCTCCTTGGGAGGGAGCTAATCCTTTTGTATTGTTTTTCAATTTATTACTCATACACATATACAGTTTATGACTTTTGATTTTCATAAGCTTTTTTTCCCCTGAGTGATCTGTAATTCACAATGAGATTCTATGAAAAAAATGAAGATTTTTTTCCAGACTGGTCGAGGGACTTTGCAGCAGACCTGGAGATAACGTGTAAGTTAAACGAGCCCAGCACAGTGCTCCAACACCACGATAACCACAGTCGCAGTTAGAGGGATGACCATGCAGCTAGTGAAAGAAATGTATCTAATATTAATATACTACTGCTGCTTTCCAGGAGCAATTTGTTAGTAATTACTTGGGGAATGGGGACAGTACCCATCTTAAAGCTCTACCCAACTCTGAAGAAGATAACCGCGTGCCAAATTGTTCAGTACACAGAGAGGAGCGAAGGAAGTTTATCTGCAAATCTAAATGGTGTTCCAGTTTTGCAGGAAGCTGACGTTGCCCATGCTGTGCTGTGGCTCTGATGCCGAGGGAGGGAGAGAGCGAGCGGTGATTGATGAGCTGAGGAGGAGCCTGGCCTCACCTGCAGCGAGTTTGGGATTTGTGAGCGTGAAATAAAACCACCAAACCCTGAATGCCTAAGTCAGTGCAGGTGAGCTCAGGTCACCCAGGCTGGAAGTTTAAGAGACCATCATTAATCACATCTGCGGACTCTTGTTCAGCCATTGCTTTTAAGGGAGGAAGAGAGAGGGAGCAGCAGGTGTGAATGAGTGGCTGGTGCAGGTGTAGGCAGGAGAGATGATGTGCTTGTGTGAGCTGGACCTGCCTGTTCCTTGCTCTTGATTTCCTCAGTGGTATGTGAGCAAACCGCTCCTGTGCAAAGATATGTGGGGTTGGACTGAAAAAGTGCGCCTGGCAAGCTGAAGTGACCAGTGAGTAAGGGGATCAAGAGATTTTAGGATAATTAAATTGTGGTGTGTAGCCTGATGGCTTTTTATGTAGGCAGTGGAAGGGGATAAGCTGCTCCTTAAGTCATTTAAGGGATGACTTTGCTGCTGAGAAAATAGCTGGAGATTTTGTGTAAGCATCCTCTGGGGAGGTGCAGGAGCAGCTTCACAAGTACAGCCTGGGGTGGGACCCTGCAGGGAGGGGAGTCTGGAGGAAAGGGTCTGGTTGGGACACGATGCTTCATGGGCTGGAAGTAATGAGTATGCTACTGCAAAGTAGCCAAATAGGTATGGGGCTACAGCAAACTGGGAGAGCTGTCTAATGGGGAGGTGGGGCAATCCTTTCCTCTTTATATTCTGTGCTGGTTAGACTTTAGGAAAGCACCCTGCTCTTTGGGCTTCATCCTCTAAGGAGGATGTGACTGAGGACACAGAGTCCAGAAAGGCACAGGAAAAGTTAGCTGAGGGTAGAGGCTGTGGGTCTGAGGCTGTTTACTCTCAAGAAGAGAAAACTGCAAGGAGATTAGATAATTGTGTTTGAGTTCTGGGCTGCTGCAGAAAGGAAGTGGTAGTTCTCTACGTCTGTGGTGGTTGGGCTGAGAAGAAGTGGTATTAGGGGATATATAATTTTAAGATGAGGGTGGAGAAGCACTGGGATAGATTTGCCATAGGAAGTTGCAGTCACTGGGGGTCAGAAGTTAGACAAACATCTGCCAGGAAAGAGAGAGCTGACCCTGCCTCAGGCGGGGCGACAGGCTGCCTGGCCTCTGCTCTGAGGCTCCCCCCAACCCTCTTGGCTGCAATGACATGGAAAGCAAATTCCGCACAAAAATACATCGATGCATTGCCTTTCCTCTGCAAGTAAGGAGATGCAGAGTGTGCCCGGGAGGAAGATGTGGAATAAAGTAGTTCTGGCAACGTGCAAAACATGGCTGAGGCCTGAAACCAATATAATTATTATTTCCTTCCTTCTCTTTAAATATTAATAATAGACTTTTTTTTTTTCATGGTATCAAGATAGCCAGTGTTAGTGTATGATGTTGCCTAAGCCATTAACGCGCTGTGCTCTTGAGTTATATTTTCAGGCCTTTTCTTTCTGCTCTTGGGAGAGATTTTCTTATGAAGTGCCATTGTAGGCAGCGGAGCCGGATGCTGGGTACGTTATGAACGAGTTCCTTGGGTTCTGGTACAAAGAGTGACTTTTCTGACGCAAGACTCCTTTGCTTCCCTACTCAACAGTAGGCAGCCCTGCAGGATGACTGATTTTGATAATAATAAAGAAAAGCACACTGCGTGCACTGCAGAAATAAGAAGAAAAGGATTTGTGAGTGGTCTGGAGTAGGATTCTTGGGGCTGACACCCTCGTCCGAGGGAGCTGTCGGTACCAGGAATGCTGCAGCAAAGTGCAATAAAAAAGTTAGCAATTGTATACTGGCCAAAAACCTTTGCATGTAACAGCTCAAGTGTGTTGGGTTTGGGGGTTATGGTCCCTCCTGAGCAAGGCACAGCGAGCTGAGGTCTGGCAGCTGTATTGGTGGCTGGTGGAGTTGCTCTGTGGAACACAGACCCTGCTGTAGGTGGGGTGGATGCGCCCTCAAACAGTCCTGCTTGCCCAGCTACAGGGGTTCCCGTGGGCTCTGGTCATCTGCTCGAAACCAAAGCTGTACAAAGCCTGGAAGGTTTTGTCTCATTGGAAGCATTTTTTTTTTTTTTTTCCATCTGTTGAGAGGCTTAGCAGCAAGCCTGGGCAGTGGAGTATCAGTGTGGCCCATAATTTCAGGTCTCTGTGATCAAAGCTCCCTGATGAGTAAAGCCTTTTTATCAACATCAGTGATGGGAAGAAAAAAGGCTTTGTTATCTCCCTGCTGTGGGGGTTGTTTGTATTGCCCTGTGCACCCCGGATTGCAATAAGCCAGGGCTGTCCCTGGCTGGCAGTGATGCTGCTGCGTTGGCAAGAGGCTGTCCCACACCTGGAGGTCTTCCCATCTTGCTAAAGACCGTCTAAGTAAGGAAATGCAGGCTCGTGGTTGGCTCATTAATGCCTGTGTTTGTCACATCTAAGTGGAAATACGCTGGGTGGCTTTTGCATATTAACAGGCTTTTGATATTGGACAAGATTGCGGAGAATTCGGATGCTGCTTGAGAGTCATGGGCTTTTTTCCTTGTCTCAGATCCGCAGAGGGTAAACAGCTCTGCCCTCTAGTGACGTTTGCCAAATCCGTTAAAGCCTAACACATCTGTGATCCTGGGAACGCGCCTCACCCAGAGCATCCCTTGGAGCACCCTGG
This sequence comes from Stercorarius parasiticus, assembly GCA_013396915.1. NCBI lineage: Eukaryota > Metazoa > Chordata > Aves > Charadriiformes > Stercorariidae > Stercorarius > Stercorarius parasiticus. The sequence continues at coordinate 219,280 of VWZL01005283.1, read as the reverse complement.
CCTGTTTGGGGCTGCTCTGGGCATCGTGCCGAGGGGTCTGGGAATGGCTGAAACCTGGCAGCGTCCAGGTCAGAGGGTTTGAGCCCCATGCCAGGCAGTGAGGAAGCATGGCACATACTGGCATACCCTCTGCACAGCATCTGCAAGTTCATGTCTGCATTTTCACTCAAGCAACCCCGCCGAGTCTGATATTTGCTTTCCCTTAATGTTTATTATGCCTTTGAGAGACATGTAGAAGAGCTAAACGATGAACGCCCATTTCAGCAGCTTTGCTCTTTCAGCTCCATAAATAATGAATTCATCGGGGTGAGAAAACACATGCCCAGACACAAACACATGCAGAGCCTTGCGGAGGAAAGGGAATAAGCACAGGAGCTTGAGATCCAAATGCAGAGCCCTGTGCCAGTAAAGTGGGAACTGCTTTTTGGAGTGAGAAAGTGTCAGAGAGTGGGTATGGAGTTAATTGCCTCAAGAGGAGACAAAAAGCAATTAGAAATGCAGGCAAGCGCTAGCTGAGGTTTGAAGTGACAGGTTGCTACCTGCTTGGCTTTTGGAGAGGACCATTAGTTTGAAGGGGATGGGGTTTTTTTTTATTGTCTGTAATTCCTGTCTTTAAGCGTCAGCGGAAATAATTCGGTTCTGACTCAGTTCGTGTGGTGCCTGGCTCCCCAGAGCCTGACAAGGTGTGCAAATAGATTTTGAATCTGCTGGCCAGCTTCAGCCCAGTGGGGCAGGGTGGTGTGCTTTCAAAGAGTCCGCGTTTCTGGAAGTTTTGAAGAGTAAATAAATAAAACCCTCCAATTCTGACACTGTCCCTGGTGAGAGTACTTGCAGGGGTAGTGTACATGCAATTTTTTATGGACACCAGAGAATCCACAGTGGGGAGGACTGGGAAGGCAGCTCCGTGAGCGTTCCGTAGCTCCAGCGCTCATAAACGAGTCGCTGCATCTAGAGAAGAGAGGGTTGCGTGGCGAGGCATCGCATCCTGGAGCATGCCACTTCCAGGGCTAATGGGAGGGGAAGGGAAGAGCTGGTTTCTTCCACTTCGTTGGCAATTAGAAGGGGCAAGCGGAGCGGGGCCAGGTCTGGTGTGCGCTGGCAGAGCGTGTCAGCAGAGCCCTGCAGACCCGAGTCTAATCGGCTGAAATGCAGAGCTGTCAGTGCTAGCCAGGGGCTGGGGAGGGCGTTGGGATTTAATGCTTCATGCTTTGCTCTGCTCTGGTGTATCTTCCCCAATTTCTTAGCACTGCCAGCTCCTGCCTTTAAAAAAAGCGCCTGCCCGCTCTTTCGATCAACAAATTGCATGTGGCTTGATGGCAACAGCCTCTGTCGGAGGCCATGTCTCCTCTTTGGCTGTGGGAACATGCGTGAAGGAGCCAAGCCTGCTGAATGCGAAAGGTGGCAAGTGGGTTGTCAGCACTGCGGAGTCCTTACGGTGGTGAAGCAAGGCAACTTCGCCCTTTGCAGAATCACAGAATGGCAGGGGTTGGAAGGGACCTCTGGAGATCATCCAGTCCAGCCCCCTGCCAGAGCAGGGTCACCCAGAGCAGGTTGCACAGGAACGTCTCCAGGCAGGTTTTGAATGCCTCCAGAGATGGAGACTCCTCCTCTGCCAGGCCGGTTGTGGACCTCTGGGGTTTGTAAGGGCACTTTCCTGCTGATGCTCTTGGGTGCCTTTCCCAGGAGAAGCCAGTGTGCAGTGGGAGGTTTGAGCCCAGCCAGTATTGGGAGCACCTGGGTGGGATGCTGGTGCCTGCGGGGCTGCCCAAAACCCTCTCTGCAAACCTGGGCTGCGCTGGGAAGGTAAATGAGAAGTGAGTGGTTCACCTAGGTAACCTTAGTGATGTTTTGCTGGCTGGAGAATAGCATCTTTGTGATAACTCTGTTCTTTTCTGGAAAAATAGCAAAGAAAAATACACTGGTCTGCAATTAGTCCTTCAAACAAGTGCTCCTGGACAGCCAGGGGCGCACATAGGCAGCTCTTTGATTTATGAAACGCTGAGACTTAATTCTCTGATCTGTCTTAGCTTGATTTACACTGATAAGAGCTAGGGCATTTTCATAAAGTTTGGTCATCTGCTTATAGCCTTGTCTAAAATGTTTCACAAGTCAGCTCCCAAGATAAGATTATCTTTTGTGGAGCCTGAAATTTGTTTGGGGAAGGTTGGACAAATCAATTTGGAGGCACTTTACCACTCAGTGGGTGGTGATGGGGCGGGGGGTGAAATTCATACAGAGTTAAAGATGCTGGATTTCTGAGCTCAACTAGGGCTTGCAGTTCTTACGTTGGCATCAAAACCATACCTACTTGACTATTGCATAAACAGCCCACAGATCTGCGTGCACTGATTTTATATCTTTTTTCCTCTTGAAACTCGGGCCATCTATGACAGCCCTTGATCTGCTGTATTTTTCTCATTGATCTCTGAAGCAAATGAAGCCCATAAGATCATGCTGGCTGAGCTCCTTCCTTCTCCCCATAGATTTTGAACTTTGTTAGCCTGGCTTAACCAAATTTGACTTGAGGCAAATACTGCGTCGCTGCAGGTTTTGTGGCCCTAAGCGGCTGGGCTGAGCAGAGACCTGTTAGTGCCTGCGAAGCTTCATGCCAAAGGTGACAAATGCAAGTGGGGGAGAAGGGAAAGAAAGAGGCATTAGTAATTCCTGAGTTAGGGAGAAGTTCAGCCAGTGCTTCCCCCAGTGACTGTCAGTTCCCTTCTCATCCCTCTTTATATATCTAGTTGGTGTAATGTTGAACACTCATATGTAAATGCAAATACAAGGTAATTTTTCAGAGCTTCATTCCCATGAGTGCTACAGTTATTACAGGGTGAAATAATATAATTACAGAGATAATAGCAAAGAGAGAGGAAAATGGAGAGGTGTGAGCAAAAGAGAAAATAAGTTTTCAGCCGAGTTTTAGAAAGAAACAGGGAGCTAATGAGATGGAGCTCATCTAGATGGCAGCAGCAGGCATTGCTTTTCCTACCAGGAGAGGTGATGTATGGCTTAAGAATAAAAGAGAATTTAAAAGTTGCCCGATTAGTGGATGGGGGCAGAAAACTACAGAAAAGGGGTGAGAGTAGACTGAAACAACTGAGGTGTCGTGGATTTATATGTACTTCAGTTTATTCAGAATGAGTGCCTGATACTGGGCAGCTCATAAAACCAGCCTTCTTTATCTGTCTAATCTCTGTCTGCCTGTATTTTTAAAATAAGGTTTGCGTTGAGCAGTTTTGGTCCTGTTGCTGCTACAGAGTGGCCAGAGAAGGAGAATGAAGGTGATGGCAGAGGGTTTGCCGCAGCCTGGAGACCAGCACCAGGGCAGGCCAGAGTTTGGGGCCGTCAGCGTGCCCACCCTCACCCCGTTGCCTCCTGGCCAACGGGAGTAAATTTTGGCAGCTGTCAGCCTGATCCATGGCCCTGGTGTGAGTGCGGGGTGCTGCCCCCGCTGCAGGCAGAGCCCTCCCGCTCAGCTGCGGTACTCAGACAGTCCGGGCGGATCACGGACACGGGGAAAGGCAAACAGCCCCCGGCATCCTCAGGAAGGAGAAGCACGTGTGGTTTATGGCCTTGTTTATCCTCTCCCACGAGGCCAAACCCAGAGCACCGAGTCCTTCCGGGTGGCTGCAGCCTTTTGCCCCAGCGATGGCGCCAGGCAGGGCATATTTTGCATTTGATGTAGGCAGCTCCTTTGCCTTTGGTTTTTCTTTTTCTTTTTTCGTGAATCCTGGTCAAGGAAGCTAATAGAGCCAGCAGCTGTGTGATTAGTGGGAGTGGGTCCTGGCGTTTGCAGGGGGGCATTTGTTAGGGAGCCGGCCGCGGGCTGAGTGCACGGGGCGCGTGCGGAGCAGCTCGCTTGGCTGGCTCTGCCCTCCCACCGCTGCGCCAGGCGGGGACGGCGGCAGAGACGACACAGGTGGGCTGCTTAGTGTGACAGAAAATAATTAGGAGAGCATTAAGTTTTAGGTTGGAATAAATGGGTTGTCCAGCTGTAGCTGCTGTAGAGAGGAAGTTGAATGTTAATTAGATGCCACCAGTAATTATGGTGATTATGTATTTTTTTTGAGTGGCTGTGGGGAATAGCTCAATTCGCATCCAGAGGGTAATGTGAATGACGTTTCTAATCGCTTTAAGGAAGAGAGAAGGTACCTTTTTTCCTTTTTTTTTTTTTTTTAAACAAGGACAATTACAGTAAAACAGAGCTACAGTAGGACACAAAGAACTGTAAGTGGTTTGATGTAGCTGCTCGGGAAAAATGAGTCAGTTGAAGTAAGAGAAAATACTTTGTGTCTGGTGCAAGTAATTCGTCCTGCTTTTCTACACAGAAAAAATAGATGGTGGCAGAGATGGGGCCTACACCTCTTCCATCTCCTGGTGCATTTTCTTAACTGTGAGACAAGCAGTCCTCTTGAAAATAACTGTGAATTTATTTTGCTGGATTTCAGACCTGTTTGATGCTTCTCCCCCCACCCACCCCCAATAGTACACAGATAAACAAAGGTGATGCCAGTAAAATTCATAGAAACAGTGATATTTTAAGAGTCTTTTACCTGATATTATTTGCAGACAGTCAAGTTTAATATTTAGGTCAGAAACCTAATTTTACAAGCTTGTCCATACACAAGGCTACTCTGAAACAGTTGCTCCATGCATATTTATGTAGGCACTGCGATAAAACAAGTGCCCACATGTGGATCTATTCAGGAATAGCTGTTGTGCTCTAAATTCAATTTTTCTTTCAGTTTTTTCTGTCAGTTGTAGATCAAGCCTCTCGCTTATACCCACTAGTTAAGAAGTGAACTCATTAACATGCCACCCACTGTGTCTGATAACCTAACTAACACCTTCGATCTCAGACAGTCTCAGCTCAAATTCACTCTTAGCATTATTTGTCAAGATTTATTTGTAGAATAAACTTGCGTAAATTCACAACAAGCATGTAGTGGACACCCAGATTTTTGCGGAATACTTTACTGGAAATAACTGGTGTGCAAGAGTGTTGTCTTCCATGCAAACCCACTAAGTGCTCCTGGGGGTTCCTTGCTTCAAGGAATAATAACAAACACTCGAATCTTACACGCACGAAAATGTGCAAAAGCCCAAGGACAATGAGCCGATTTGCACAGAAACCCTCTGATGGCTGGATGAGGACAGTCTCCTGCGATCCACAGGGAAGGTCCACCTAAAGCCCTTGTGCGGCTGCCTAATGTGAAACTTAAGAAATGCACCATCCCCCTTCGTTCACAGGGGAAATACAGTACCTCACCACCTCACCTTCCTGAAGCCGATGCTTGGAAGACCCCTGCTGATGAGGATTTAGGTAAGGATATTATCTGTTTCTTGCATCAACTGTGTTACTTGCTGTCAGAGGCATGACTGATTTTTCTGAGCATTGGGACCATACAAGATACCCTCATGACATTCAGCGATCGGCATGTCTCAGACAGAACTAAATAGATACCCAGCACAGTGCCACAGTCACCTTGTTGGTCTTCTGCTGCACTACCTGCCTAGGCGTCAAGTGGAGAGGTGTAACTTTTCACCAAATGGCCAACCCCGTACCTTCCTCCAGCTTCTTTCTCCATGTGGAGGTTCTTCAGTGGTCCCTGGTCTTGTTACATGGGACCACCTACTCCTCTGGATGTGACTAGAAGTCCATCCATGACAGAGCCAAAGCGCGAGTGACCTGCATGACGAGATGAGTGTGTGCAGACAACTCCTCTCCCCTGCACCCAGGCATCTCTGTGCATGGTGCACACTTGTCAGAAGTGGCTGTGTCTTGCTCCCATAATGGGTGTAGTTGCATGGCAGGGGAAGGATTGCAGATCTGAGGGACCTGGAGCAGTAGGAAGTTGATTGCTGGAGCGGGGGGGTGCCCCACATCTGGGAACAAGCCTTGGGCTAACAGCTGGCTGAAAACTTTTGGTGGGTTGGATGCGTCCAGGGGCATAAGGTTTGCCAAAAGAAAGGCTCCCCTCTCAACAGCAAACACAACAGCCCTTGCATTCCTTAATTACTTCCATCTAGGAAAGTTGATGGCCTCTTTGATTGAACTATGTTAAATGAAAAGTAGGTGGCAAGATGAATGCTTTGCTTTTGCATCTAAAATCCCACTGCTAATTAGATGTTATAGAAGCAGGAATACATATTATTTTTTTCCCTCCTTTTCCCCCGGCCAACGAGTCGATTGAAATACTTTCTCACCCTTTTATCTTTAGCACTTTAATTTGAGGAATGGTGAGACCCTGCACACGTTTTCTTGGCTGCTCAGACCACTGTGCAATTTTGAAAGTTGGGCTGGCCTTGGTTTACCCAGTGCTTACACAGCCTGCGCTCTCTTCCAGAGTCCTCCTGAAGGATCTGCTGCTGGTTGACGGGAAGTTGTCAAAACACGTTGTGCCACATCAGGAGGAGCACAGGGTAGCCTGGGACTCTCGTTCCTCTTCTTTGAGGATGAAGAGTTGACAAGTTTAAATGGACACACCATGAGTAGTAGATTCTGGGGGAGATGGAGGAAGATGAGAAGCCCCTGGCAGTTTTTGAGGCTTTGAAGAGTCAGACCCCAAGAATCATCTAGATATTAAGGCCTGTGTTTATAAGAGCGATTGCTTTGCCATGCTCTCCTTGAGGACCTGGCTGAGCATCCGAAGAGGGAGTATACACTGTCACCTCCAGCGGAGGCAGCGTGGCCCAAGCCACCCTATCTGTTCCGGTGCTCTGAGCTTCACTGCACGCTGTGCCATCACCAACATTTGTTCCATAGGAGTTTTTGGTGCCCCTGTGTCTGGCAGCTTCACTTTTCCTTGTTTGCCCTTTACTCTTCTCTCACCCTGTACTTGGACTCAGGGATCATTCTCAGTCACGCTAATGGGTTTGCTTCAGCCCTGGTACTTTGGCGCTTCCCTCCTTCGTCCTTTCTGTGTCTGGCACAGACGCGGAGGCTGTGGGCTCTGCTCGTTGGCCAGGGGCTGGCAGTTCAGTGACAGAGCCGTTCCCAGGGGTGACTTTGGCTATAACACAGTTTCTCTGGGTCTCTGCAGCTTTCTGGGTGAGGAGCTCCATCAGCCTGAGGGTTCATTTGCACAAACACCATGGGTGAGAAAACGAGCGATGCAACAGGACACATTTATTTTAAATCTGAGAAGCTGCTGAGAGCTGTGTCAGCTGAGGCAGGCCCTGCTGGCTCCAGGGGTGTCCTCTGCAGTCTTGCTGCCTGCAAGCTGTGAGGACCACCTCCTGGGAGGCAGTCATACATGGTGTTGAGGCTCCTAGGGAGACACACACCCCCACCACCACCAAGATTCACCTCCTGGGAACAGTGGGGCTCTCCAGGGGGGCCTTGCTGGAGCTCTCCTGGTTTGCCTGAGAGCACCATGGTGCCACTTGGCAGCCCGGGCAATGGCATGAAAGACCTTGTATCCTCTCGTCTCAAAGAATGAAGCGATGCGGTGGAGGGAGGAAGGAGTAAAGCAGCTCAGGGAAGAGCTGTGTTCCCTCCTTGCTGTGGAGTGGGGGAGAGGGTAAGCGATTTTTTTTTTTTAAATTATTATTTTTTCTCCAAAGATTTTTTTTTTAAACTGCTTCTCTGCTTTTCTCGCTTCTGGGTTGATAGACTCTGCAGACTATGAGTGAAGTTTGCAGTACCGCAGCTTGGTGTGGTGTCACACCGATACCTGGCTGTAGTAGGCAGGGTGGTGGCTCTTCCAGGAGGGAAAACCACCTCCGCTGAAGCAGTTGCCCGTGATCCCCCGTGCAGTGAGTGTGCTGGTGCGTTTTGTGCTGTCGGGCTGCGTGTGTCACAACAACACAAAGGGCTGCTCCAGCAGTGGCTGAGCAGGGCAGAGGCAAGTGCGATGACTCCAGAGCTGGTTCAGGTGTTTGCAGAGCCCTGGCACTGGCTCCCTCCCGGCACGGGCACCCTGGGCCCTTGCTTTGGGACACTGCTTTGGGAAACAAGGAAATGGCCTCAAGTTGCGCCAGGGGAGGTTTAGGATAGATATTAGGAAAGATTTCTTCACGGAAAGGGTTATCAAACATTGGAACAGGCTGCCCAGGGAAGTGGTAGAATCACCATCCCTGGAAGTATTTAAAAGCTGGGCAGATGTGGTGCTTAGCGACATGGTTTAGTGCTGGGTTTTGTCAGTGCTGGGTTGATGGTTGACTCGATGATCTTAAAGGTCCCTTCCAACCTAGACAACTCTATGATTCTGTGAAATGTGTTGTTTCCCATCTGTTCCTCACCAGCTCTCAGCAGTTTCTGTGTGTGCCCACCAGAGAGCAACCCTGGCACAGGGTTGTTGTCTCCAGAGAGATGGAGACAGGGATGGTAGATCTGGGTGTGAGGCCAAATCCGTCTTCCCTCCCATCTTGCAGCCCTATTACCTTGTCCCAAACCTCAGCTGAACCCTGGCAAGAGACCCTGCTTGGGTCTTCTGCAGCAAATCCACCGCCATCTCCAGGGAAGGATCATGCTGGGAGTTAGCAAGGAGCATCAGTCCAATGCACAGGGAGCAAGTAGGGATTCAGACAGAGCTCACAAAACTTGGATGCATAAAAATCTGGTGCTTTATGCAGTCTCCTGAGCACAATTTTTCTGTGCGTTTACTCGTCTCATAGAATCATTTGGGCTGGAAAAGACCCTTTAGATCATCAAGTCCAACAGATGTCTCGGTGGACGTCTTTGGTGCTTGAACATGGAGTTGGGTGTCTCGGTGTGGTTTTGGATGTGAGATACCATCCCAGCGCTTGGTGTTTGGGGAAGGAGGAAACCTGTGTTTTTCATGCATCCACAGACTTTGCAAGTGTCAGCTGAACTCCAGGGCTGGCCCAAAGTCCCAGGGTGGGCAGTCGCATCTGCGCTTGGAGGTGAGGCTCAGCATCAAATAACTTACCTGAGCTGCTTGTGCCAGGAGGGAGAGATGGACAGGATTTATCTTTTCCAGGGCAGACGCTCAGTGCAAAGGGGTTGAGTTGTCTGCTGAAGGTTCCATCCCTCTCCTCCATGCTTTGCTTGAGCCAGAGGAGCTGCGTTGATGTGTCGGTGGTGGGTGCAACAGCCCGTGGCACCGCTGAGCCGCAGCCCTTCGTACTTGCAGAAATGGGCTTTGGGAGAAAGCTGAGGGAAGAAACAACTCCTTGCTATTTTTATCCTTGCACCAGCCCCTGGGGATTTCGATTGACAGGATTAGTTATGAAGCCAATATTATGAGTTTAACTATGAGTGAAATAACACAACTTCTGTGGGAAGCGGAGTAAAAGAGGCAATTATACAGTAGTTTAATAACAGCGCTCTGCTGACTGGGTAGCTGAAAACTTAGAGTTGACAGTAATTAGATTTTTTTCTTTCTTCCTGTTAAATAGCTATAAAAATTACAATAGAAATTCATCTGATTCCCTTTTATTCCATGCTGTTTCTATCATCCAGTCTGTGCCCATTTGGCCTTCAGATCATTATTTTATACGGTTTTAGGGTCTGGTATTTAAGACATGCAGAAACAGGACCTTATGTTAAAAATGCCAAAAGTACTCCGAATAAGGGGGTGGCAGTAACTCTCTTCTGAGCATCAGAAATCCACAGGATGCTTGAATGGACGTTGAGGGCTTTCCAAACTGACTCACCCTGGATAACAGCTGGACTTCTAACCACAGGAGTTATTCCAAATCATTTAAAATTACAGTCAAAATGATACGTTTAGAAAGCAAGCACTCCTTTGCCTGCCTGTTACTGTAATGCGCCACGCGTAGATGAACTGTTTGGGGGGAGGGAGGGAGGTGCTGTGGCGCATCCGTCTGCGCGCCAGTCCCTCGCTGCCCTCGTCCCCTTTGTGGGGTGGGAGTCAGTGCGATGATCCAGTTTTGGGCTTTGCTCCCGCCTCGGGCTCTGTGCTGGGATGGCAGCATGAGTGGTGTGGGGGGTGTTTGTTGGCTGGCAAGGAGCTGGACTTCTACTGGTTCAGGCAAGAACCTGTGTGGGTCCCTCAGCTCTGCGGGGCATCGTCTCTTCCCAATCTTCACTGCTTCTCCACAGCCTTGCAGCACTGCGATGTGCGCCAACGTGCCGGCAGGCTGGAGCTGTACAGGCATCTCATCTCCCTGGCGTTTACATCCCAAGCGATGCTTACTTGTCAGCCACCCTCTTTTCAAGCACTGTCCTTGTCTTTTTCGCGTCTAGACAGCAGTAAGTTTTCTCTTATGCCGTAAAAACTTGAATTGCTTTAACAGCTGTGTGTTTCCAAACTTGCAGGGTAGAACTTGATGAGCCAGCAGATGTGTGGCATTTCGGCTGCTTATGATCAGAGCTTGAAAGTACGACTGAGCACAAAGGAAAGAGCTCTCAGGTTTGCTCTCATCATTGAAAGCCCAGGATGGGATATTTGCTTGGAGGCGAAAAGTATTCTTCCTCTTGCTCTCCTTTGCTTTTGTAATATAAAAGAGCTAGGTATGATAAATGATATCCTGGGCCTCATGTTGTGAAGGGGATTGAGTGTGAGGTTTTGTTTTGCAGCTTGATGGTTGGACTTGATGATCCCAAGGGTCTTTTCCAACCTAAATGATTCTATGATTCCGGTGCCTGGTGGGATCTCTGACACATGCAATAAATATGCTCTGCAGCAGCACACCCGACCTCACAGCAGAGCATGTCTCTCATTTTATTTCTTTTCCTCTGCCATGGCAGAAGCATCACAGTTCAACTTCATGCTCGTGTTTTAGTTTTAAAACGCTCTGGAGATGCCCAGAGCCATTAGCAGGGCGAAGGCCACCTCCAGGTATGCTGCTGCCCCGTCTGCTCCCGCTTGTCGACAGAAATACGCTGTGCTTTTTGGCAGATGCAAATGCTCCAGATGGTACTGGGAAAAGTGCAAATGATAGATTTGATTTCAGCCCTTCCTCGCTTTTCCTCACTTTAATAAATCCTGTTCATCTCTCTGGTATATCCTTTTTTTTTTTTTTTTTTTTCCCCCCAGGGCCTTTAAAAATGCATCCCCCCCTCCTTTCTCCTACCCCAAACTCTGAGCTTGTGACATTCAGCTCATCCCTGTGTCATTGGAAGGCACGCTGCTGGTCGTTGCAGTCTGCCATCCAACGCACGTGCCTTCCAGCACGTCATCCTGGTGCTGAGATCATAGTCTGTAAAAACTGGATATAATCCATTCATCAGAGTGTCCAACTGTCTCGGTGGTGGGGCCAGTTGCCAGGTTTGGGCCAGGTGGACAAGGTCTCGGCACCTGGCCATGCATTGGTGTGGTGCAGACCTTCAGTGACTGCTGAGACAAACATTCCCTCGTGCCCTGGGTTCCCACCACCTCGAGGCAGGCAACGTCCTTCTCCTGCAAAGCCACGGTAGAAGAGCAGGGAGGCCGAAAGGAGTCACCTTCTGGGGTTGGTCTGACCCACAGGGCACTACCTGGACCTAAATTTGGCTTGGGAGGATGGGGGAGAGGAGAGCTGTCATCTCTTCCATTAGCTCCACCTGGAATGGCATGTGTGCTCCCGATCGTGTGCTGTGCTGATGCTCATTCAGTGCCCGAGTCACCCCCTTGCATTAACTTATTCCAGCACGTTTCCATGTTACAAAATTAGATCCATTTTGCAAATTGCTACTGCGCTAGTAATTGAATTGAAGGACAGGGTTTTGTTGGTTTTCTTTTTTTTTTTTTTCTTCTTCTTTGCACTGGAGTAAATCGGGAATAAGTCAACAGAATCAAGCCCTTAGTGCTTTCGGCAACGTGCTCATTTAAATTGGATGCAAGAGGGTGTCTGTGTTTACATTTGGCCTGCCAAGAATCTCTGTTTCAGAAACTGGCTTACATAATATGTCAAAATTGGTTTACTCATTAGCATTGCAAACTGCGTGAAACAAGCCGCAGATTGATAAACTCGCAGCAATATTTGCATCCAGAGCCGAACGGCACAGGGGGAGGAGAGGTTCATTAGGAAACGTTCCATTTCCACAAGAAAAACAAATGGTTTCCAGTTATGTATCTCAGACTTCGTTAATTTTCCGTCTTCCCAAATTTAAATAAGGATTGAGAGGGAAATGTGAAAATCTCTGTTGGCAAACAGGCAGCCCGTCTTGATATTTCCTGGGCTGGCGGGTTATTTGCAGCAGCGGCTCCAGATTCCCCTCTGCCAGGCTCCAGCCTGCTCCCGCAGCCGCTGCTGCCGTCACTGGTGCTTTCTCTCCAGCACAGGTGGGATAGAAGCTCTGATATTATTCCATGTGGAGTAAACACAGATGTAGCGGCATGGTCCAAAGGGCCCGTGGTAGTGCTGTGCCCACTTCTGCCTTAGCCTGGCCAGGGCAAGCGTGGATGTGATGCAGCCTCGGACAGAGCTGAGTTCTTTTGAGATGAGAAAACACCCGTCAGGTCCTCCGTGGTGGGACCAATAAAACCGTTCCATCTCCACCACACAGTTTGTGATTTTATAGGCATCTATAAAACTGGAAGCACAGATGCAAGCATGAACAGGGATCCCAAGGTAATATGAGAAAATATTCTCAGTGTAAAGCAACACAGCAATGAGAGGGTCTAAGAGTAGTCAGTGCTTTGGGGCTCCCTCCCTGCCCTCTCCTTCCCATCCCACTCCATGGGGTTTAGGTACCCTGTGGTGGGCTGGGGGCTGTGGGAAGAGATGGCAAAGCTCAGTGGGGAACCAGGAGAAGAGCTCCCGTCTCATGCTGTCCTTGTGGAGATGCCTCCTGTGACTGCTGCTGGACCGGGGAGGAGAAGTTTCTCCCCAGGCTGCAGCCCTTGCTGTTACTGGTGTCGCTGCATCCTTTTTAGCTACATTGGCCATGAACCTCGTGTAGGTGGGAATTAAATCTCTTCAGACCCTGAGTGACGTGGGAAAGATGGTGGAAATCTGCTGGATGGGTACAGCTTTTCAGTAGTATCCAGAGTTTGTGGCTTAAATCCCATGAAGCTTTTTAGTCTGCTTTGAAACTCCCAACTTAAAAATCAAAAGCAGAAAGCTGTGATACAGCGCAGAGAGAGACGTGGCATAGCAGCGCTGGCATTGGCAGCAGCTGGTTTTATGCTTGGTGATGCTGAGTGCCCTGTCCAGTATTTCAGATGAATTTTTTGCAAAGGAATCTAATAAAGCTGAAGAAAGCACCAGCCTGCGGTGCTGCAGGGTCCCCCGCAGCCCAACAAGTGTTTTGCCTTGTCAGCAAACACCGACGCATCCGTTTTCAGCAATATTAGACATGATCCACAGAATTCACGGTGTGTCACTGGTTCAGAAAAAGAAGCAGGTTTTGATCTCCTTATGGCATGGAGTCCATATTGCAGTGTTGTTTGAAGGAGCTGCGCGACAAGACAGGTCATCGTCTGCTGCAATCCATCATGCTCTCGCTAAAACTGCATCCTGCACCCCCACGTCCCACACCGGGGCCCAAGTGGGCACGTATTTTTGGAGGGCTGAGACACAGCAGCTCCCAGGGGCAACTCTGCAAAACAACGTTAATTGAAGTTTTTCAAAGTTTTCGGAAGACTCCAGTGAGTTTAAGTAATGGCAGCTGTTAGCTGTGGGAAGGGAAAATAAAATTATCTTGCTGGAAAATGAAAATGAGAGGTGTTTGCACTTCGTTTACTGTCACACCTTGCAGCAAGAGGCTGGTCACCATGAGATACAGCAAGTTTCAGTGCCAGCTGGAGAGCTGAATGCAATGAAAAAGGCCACGAGCAGTGAGATGTCTCAGCTGGGGAGCTCAGGCAGGCTGAGCGTCCTCCTGCCATCCTCCGCCAACGTGTGGGAGCAGCCCAGGCACCTGCAGGCTGGAGGGGAAGAGCTCTCCCAGAGGGGAGGGAGAGCCAGCATCTCCCCTCATGCTGATGCGGTGGGCGGTAAGTTTTGTGTGGCCCTTGGTCACCTTTGCCCATCGCTGGCTTTTGGTTCGCGTTCCTCTTTGGGTCTGTCTTATTCCTACAAAACCTCCTTTGGGCTGCTCTAACTTTTCCAGAGGTGGCGAGGAATGAGGGGTGGGATGTGTGAGCCCTGTCCTCGGGGAGGAAGGCGTGTTGGCCAATGCTACCTGGGTGAATGCCGAGACACTGCTGCAGCCTGCGCGGTGTGAGCGTGGCTGCAGAGGGCAGTTCCTGTGTGGATAAGGCATCAAAGGGCTGCTCGCGGTGCGGTGGGAGGCAAATGCCGCCCAGCTCCGCAGCCCCAAAGGCGCTGAGTTGTTTAATCTGCGTGGCTGGGACTCGGGCAGCGTGCACAGTAGCAGGCAGATGCTTTCACCTACGTTAAAATGCACCGAGCAGCAGAGCAGTGCTTCAGCCTGGAGAACTCTCAGCACCACGATGTCTCCTCATTCCAGCATCGGCTGGCATCAGGCTGTATCTGTTGGAAACGTGGGGCCACATCGTTGGCGGTGACATCTGTCAGCGTGGCAACGCAGCTCCTGCTCCTGGGAATGGGGCCTGGAGGTTCAGCGCTCATGAAGGGCTGTTGGAGTCTCCTCTGTGCTTAGGAAGTGCAAGCCCGCAACAGATAAATTGAATTAGCAGATTAATTCAGTCTCCTTGGTCTTGTCTCCGAGATTTTCCCTGTGAATTCCAGCTCTTCTTGCACAATGTAAATCCCGAGCCGCTGGGGAACAGCAATTGTGCTTCAGTTTTGCTGCGTAGAGAACTGTTGTCACCCAGCGGGTGTTTCTGTGTACCAGTGTGTAACTTCTGTCTCCACATAAAAGAGAAAGTTCATCTTGTGTCTTATCCGTTAAGTCACCTGTATTTGAATATATTTAATGCAGTGTGTGGAAAAGAGGGCAAAACAGGGATAAATCCAGGGCTGATAAGTGGCACAGAGGGCGATTCATAGTCCCGGTGACACCAGACGGCGCTGGGGCGATGGGCTGGGGATGGCGGAGGCTCACGGGGGGAGCGCAGAGCCCGGCACCTCGCCGAGAGGGGTCCCTGGATCCATGCTGTCCTCTTAATGGGCTGAGGAGACACGGGACCAGCCTGAAGCCCCTCTGGTGAGGAGGTTTGCAGTGCCAGGGCGGTGGGGTTATGTCTTTGTACAGCTGCTGGGGGGAGCAAGTGTGGCATCTTCCCAAAGAAGTGCCATGCATTTCCCACCGATGTGTCATGTATGTTGGAGGCAATGATCTTACCTCCTGCTACCTTCTCCTCCGCTTCTTTCCAACACATACGGGAGCACAGCAAAGGTTTGGTTTGGGTAGAGTAATAGCACAGCAGATTTTCCCTTTTGGCGCGGGGGAACCCATGGGTTTCCCATAGGTTTGCTCTGATACACAAAAAGGGGCAAAAGCTCAAATTCCAGGAGGACGCTTTGGAGGTCCGATCCTGTGCGAGCGCAGGAGGAGCTCGGTACATATTAAAGCATGGGGGACCTGAGAGGTCTTTTCTCCTTTCTGGATGGGCTCCTTGCTTCAGCTGTGGGGCAGCTTTCCGAGATGCAGTGAAAAGCATCTCAAAATATAACAGAGGGTCCAAAAATCCCCCAAACCCAGCAACAAAGACACACTGCTCTGATGACACTCTGCAAGTGCCAGAGGTTTGGAGGCTTTTTAAGCTTAGTACAACTTTAGCCCAGAATTACAAACTGTTTCTTTCCTGTGGAGCACACCCAAGGAGTGAAGCCATGCTGCATTAGCTGTGGGGAGGAAGGGGCTGCGTTTCCCAGCCCGCTGTGGTGGTACCTGCACCACAACAAAGCAATCAGCCTCTCACCGAGGGGAAAGTATTCGCTTTCTCCACTTAGGCTGTGTGTAGTCATTGTCTAATAATATGAGCATTTTGCCATCCCTCGGCAAATAAGGCTGAGGCTGCTGCCTGATTGGTATATCATCTCACTTTCTCTCAGCATTGATTTTCTTGCTCTCCTTATTTGCTTCATAAAAAGCGAGGCAAGGAGCTGGTGCTCGCTCGCTCCCTCTCCCTCCCTCCCTCCCTCCCTCTCTCTCTCTCTCTCTCTACTGTGAGAAGCTTTTGGGAGCCTTTATTTTTAGTATGAGACAAACCTTGCTTTATTTCAGGAGACGCAAGTTGGATTATAAATCCCTTTGTAAATGTGTATGGTGATATTTGCTCCGGTAAGTTATATGCATCTCTATTTATTTGTGTAACTGTACTGTTTGGGGGAGAAGTGGGGTTTTATAGGAATTGTGAAGCCAACAAAATTGTTTTTAGGTTTGGTTTCTTTGTACTCTCATGCTGAGCCCAACTGTTCCATGGTTTTTAGATACGTTGAAATATTTTTGGTTTGTGTTTTGCTTTGCAGAGGGGGGTGCCTGCTTCGAAAACTTGTTTTGCACTTCATTTTACAGCAGAAACAGGAGAGTGAGGATTAAAAGGAAAAGGAATTCTGATTTATCGTGTTCCTTCTGGCATTTTAAATCAAAGATGCCTCAAAAATAAGGCAGCAATATTGGATGTAAAAAAAAATCAGTAAGGGCTATTTAATATTGATCAAGCTGAAGTACGAATATCTGACTGCATATTACCTTAGAAATATCAATCTAAAGTATAGCAGGTTGGCAGCAACATGCTCCTCATCCAAATGTATCAATGAAATAAAGAAAATCTTTCAAGTAATTAAGACAATAGTTTTTTTCTATTTTTTTCAGAGTGTAACATCATTAATGCAGGTCAATAGACCGTTGCTCTGACTTTCTGCTCCCTGCCTCTGCTTTGTACGGCTTGGCAGCCTCATTCCTCAGCGCTCTCGGCTAACTTGGGGACCTCTTTGTTACCTGTAAATAATAGGGAGGTGCAGTTATTTATCTCTCCCCGTCATAGCTCCCGGTGTGCTTTCCAGGCAGTACAAGGCAGTGATTGTGATAGTCTGGCTGAGGAAAACAAGATGTATAGCTGTAATGCTTTCGGGCTACATAATAAATCCTTGAATTTGCAGCACTGCATTGATTTATTTATTGGCAATTGAATTATTTCATACTTGAATCGTATCCATGGGAGTCGATCGCTTTGGTGTTACAGAAGTCTTGAAAAACTCCAGCTGTAGCACAAGCTGGAGCTGGTGTGAGAACATGCTTGAGTGTATATCTGCTCAGAAAATCAACATGTTAGACCCAGAATAATCTGCCTGCTCTCATGATACCAGGGAATGCGAATAGGTAGATGAAGTGTACTTAAATAAGACATCAGAAGACTGTAACTGGGTTTATTAAACCCACAGGAGAAGGTAGGGGTGTTGTGTCTGGCTGTCCAAGCTAAACTATTCCAGGGAGAAAACTCGGATTGCCAATAACTGCTTAGTCATTTCAACCACTTTAATTGTTCCCGTTTTTTTCAAAATGCAATAGTTGCCATTGCCTGAAGAGCAGCTGATGCGAATACTGTACGTTGTGCCCCTCCGCAGTGGGCTCGGGAGCTCTGCTAGGGTCCATGTCCCGGCTGCCCAAGCCCGGGCTGGGCAGGAGCTGGGATGCAGCATCCCCCGGCACAGGGCGTTGGACGGATGAGCCCACGCGCTCGGTTCTGCCTCCTTCCCAAAAATGCAGTTAATAGGCAGCCAGTTCAGTGGCTTTTTGGTTTTTGCATGATTCCTGCTTCATAGGTACCATATATATTTATACCGGCTGAATGTATGGGCTCGGCACAGTCTTAGAGAACAAGGTACACAACAATAATTGTCTTTTTCACAGTCGTTTAATTCCTCATGTGCGGAGGGCATGGGTGTCTGAGCAGGGCACATCTCACACACTTTCTAAGCATGATCCTGCTTGCCTGAGGACTACGTTAAGCATTTCTAACTTCGCTGAGCCTGGGTATCTGGCTCAGTGCAGTGTCCTCCAGGTGAGCAGAAGGATGATGGTCAAAGTGCACATAAGGAGGTGGGTAGCATGGACCAAGGAGCACGATTCCTGCTTCCTGCCCTGCAAAACTAAAAGCCTGGGGTTTCTGTGCCACATAACTCTTATCATAGCAGGGGTGCCAGACTGCCCTGAAAGCTGGGCATGCTGTGGTTTATTAAGAAGCCTGTTCAGCTCATCTTTGTAGGTTTGAAGCAGGAAAAGTGGCCAGGGATGGTTGGTTTGACTGCAGGCAGGAGGAGGTCTCACCCCTGTCCCTGAAGGCAGGTCGCCAGCAGCCAAGGGAGTATAAGGCACAAAGTGAATAATGTAGTTAAGTCCATCACTGCAAGACTTTCCCTTGTCAGAGGAGCTTGTGGCTGAGCAGAAATGATCCCTTTGTCCCTATCTGCCATCTCTACAGGATACTGCTGACACAAACTTGGAGGGGGCAGGAGAGCTTGCCCTGCTCCTCATGTTCTATGTACGAAAGTCTTCAGTGTTCGTGGTTTTCCATCTGTTGCCTTTTGCCCATCCTGGCGTTGCAATGTGTGGTGGTCCTTCACCTCCAGCTACTTGGTGGTAGCAGATCTGGGGGCGTCTTCTCCCCAGTCCAGTACCCCCCACCACCACTCACCTCTCGGACCTCGGAGCAGCCTCTGCCACCTTCCCAGGAGTGTGACATCCTCTCTGGAAGATGACCTCAGGCTGATGTGCAAACCAGGGCTTGGTGTGGCCACAGGGACAGGTTCACAGCATGGCGCTTTCTGCCAGGGCTGAAAACGTGAGATCTGTGGCAGTGGGATGGAGGAGTTGCTGCCCCTTTCTAGCGGGTGCATCAGAGTTTGAAAGGAGTTTGAAGCATTATTTTAGGGGTGCCTGGATCCTGGGAAGCTTCTTTTCATTTGACACCTGTTTCCTTGTCTGCTCCTCTAGCAGCTCAAACAGTTCCTAGAGAAATTCCTTAAATGCTTAAAAAATCGATTTCTTAAATATCGGGCTCCTTCTGAATGCCAGATACTCTTTTTTTTTAGCCAAGTCCTTGGAAGACTTAATGAGTACTTTCCTCACCTCTGTTAATCCTGTTCAGATCAATAGGCGCTCTACAGGGGGAAAGGTATTTGTGTTATTGGATAGCAGCTGCCTGTCACTGCTGGTGATGGCAGGTGGTGTTTTATTCTTCATGTCACTCTTGATTAGGAGTTCCTGTACAATTATATGACCATTTTTTTCAGGGAATATTTCCTTCTACATAGGATGGCAGATGGCAACTTGACCTAGAGGTTGGTCTTTCCTGATTTTGCCTTTGGGCTCTCTTTCCTTCAGCGAGCTGAGCACAAATCGTAGCATGGTACGCGCTTGTCAATACAACATGTCTCCGTGTGGTGGGCTGGGGGCTCAGCCCAGCTGATCGGAGCAGAACTGGGGTCCCTGGGTCCCTGCCTGAGCTCTGCCTGGGCGGGTACCACCGCGGGATGCAGGAGGGCATCCGATTCAGCATATCCCTGCTCCTTCACTGGGAGCTGGCATGGGCAGCCTGATGTAAGACGAAGAGCTGAAGCTGCTGCCTGCCAGCAGAGCACATGCGTGTCCTTACGTGGGACACGGGGCTACTAGAGAGCCCAGACAGGCCCAAAAGAGAGATTTAGCTCCTGGCCAGGGCGTGCGGTGGCAAAGCGCCAGCCCTGAAGAAGCTGGAAGGTGCCCATCGGTGTGTCTGGCCTGGGGGAGAGGCTGGGGCCAGGGACACACGCTTCTGGCCAGGCTTAGCAGAACTGTGGAGCGCTTGCACAGTTTTTAGTTAATTTGGCATCCGGTGCAGATGGAGGGGCTGACTCTGCCTGTCCTTAGTTTGGAAATGAGATTGTTGCCCTTTGTCCAAGGGGATGCTCAGTGCCCTGGAACCTGCAGTGAAACTCCTCGGTAAGCAAGCTCTGGGGCCAGAGACGTGACGATACCGTGAAACTCTTCAGCCATCCTCTCCTGTCATGTACAACCTCTTATTGTGGAGGGGGGAAAAAAAAAGGAAAGAAAGGAAAACGAGAAAGATGTGCTGAGCCCTGCTGTAGAGACAGGGGAAGAGACAGGTGATCAGCATGGGGTGCAGTGTCTGCAATACCACACCTCTCCTCTCCAAACCGCCGGGTGCCGGGGCTTTCTGTCTGTCCGTCTGTCTGTCTGTCCGTCCGTGCGCAGGCTGCCTGGCTGGAAGGGCTCTGCGCCACCTGAACGGCTGTGCGGCAGCTCATCTGTCACTAAACTTCCCCGG
This sequence comes from Stercorarius parasiticus, assembly GCA_013396915.1. Lineage (NCBI taxonomy): Eukaryota > Metazoa > Chordata > Aves > Charadriiformes > Stercorariidae > Stercorarius > Stercorarius parasiticus. The sequence goes on along the minus strand of VWZL01005283.1, from coordinate 199,226 downwards.
CGCCGTGGCAAAGCAAATATGCTGCAGCAGGCTGGAAAGCTGTAAACATATGGGCACTAACAACAGATTAAGTGAGTGATTTAGTCTAAGGGGCTTGGTAGATTACCATAAAATGTATCTTAATTAGAAAAGCAATCAAACTTGCACAGAGTCAATGAGGATGAAACGTCCCTTGTTGGCAACAGTGAGCGTTCAGTCCCCCCACGCCAGGGGCTGGGGATGGTGATGGATGTATCTCATGCCCACTTTGGGGGGGGGTTGCTGTGGTTTGCCCAATCCAGCTATGTGTGGAGGGTACCCTCATGCTGAATTATTTGTTCTTTGACGCATGAGACCATCCCGCGAGCTGCTCAGAACGAGACTGGTGGTAAACTCAGGCTCTTTTAGCAGCATTAACAAACCAGAAACTGCTGAAGGTGAAAGAACAGAGCATTTGCACATTTTCCTTAAAACTGTGTGCAATTACCCAAAGACGTATTTGACGGTTTGCCATGTATAGCACAGCTAGTCCCAGATAAAGGATTGGGGCTTCTAAGTGCTACCATAACACAAATAATTAATAAGTCTATCTCCCTGGCTGTGTCCTCATCTTTTTAGTGAGCATGGCCATAATTAGCTTTCGCCTGATTCTGAATTTACAGCATGTTCAATTGCCTTTTTCATTCTGCTTGTGTTTTCTTTGCTTCCTTGTTTTATTGGCCCTGGTTTTATTCCACAGGCCTGTATCTACAGATTAAAAAAAGCTAGATAATCATCTCCAGCAGTGCAGATATAAAGATTGCAACAGCCAAAAACATTGATGCATTATTGGTTTTGTACAAGTGGCTGGTTTTTTTCCAGGGTCTGGGAGGATTTGAAGTACATTGGGAAGTGGCACAGAAGATGTACGGCAGCTGCTAGCAGTTGAGAGGAAGGAAAGAACGCCTGGTTGTTTCAGAGTTAAGTATTTTGAACCAAGAAGGAAATGGAGAACATTCAGGCAAGGTTTCTGCCAAGGTTTTATTGTTATCTTTTTTTGTGTGTTTAGAAGCAGGTATGGCTGCAGATTTCAGGGAACGTGAATGAAAGGGCATGAAAAAAAAAAAAGAGAGAGGCAAGAGGTGTGGAGGAGCACGGCAAGAGGGAGGAAGTAGGGGAAACAGGACAACTTAAGCTTTCCAGATGAAGTGTGTCAAGAGCTAGTGAGATAAGGAATACTTTTTTAGTTCAATTTCCTAAAAATGTTCATGTTTAGGTGTTGCTTGTTATGATTAAGTGAGGGAAAGGAGAGCAATGCCATCTCTGGGGACAGAGTTTAAGAGGAGTGGCGGAAAAGAAGAGGAAAGGGAGGTTTGCATTTTAAAAATGTTTCTTGCTCAAAATGTTCCCTGTGAATTCCCAGAGCTCAGCAAAGTAAAGGTTCATTTATAGCCCATCATTTTAATTATTAGAAAAGAAATTATTTTTACCATGTGGGCTGATAGTTTAGCCAGGAGCAAATTCTTCTTCCAGCCTTTTGCACAGAGGCGGGTGCTGAGGTCGGAGCCAGCTCCAGTGGAATTTTCCATCCAAAACTGGTTTGAGATGAGCTGATGGGTCCCGTGTTTGGATCTCACCTGCACGGGATGCCCCACAGAGCTCTGGTATGGAGGGCTCAAGCCATCCTCCATCCTAAAAATGTCATGGCGAGGCTGGGTCTGAAGCAAGAAGGGGATATCTGCAATGGTCGGGTTAATGAAGGACACCCCTAATGGGCCTCAGTGGCCAGGGCTGGGTGGTCTGGAGGCTGGAAGGCTTTGCAGACATACTGCCTAGAAAACCGGCTGTGCTTTTCCAAAAGCAAAGCCTTGGTTCCCAATGCCCTTGCTCATACGGGCGTTGTGGGACTCAAAAAAAGGAAAAAAATGGCCAGGCATCATCTGAAAGAGTGCTGCTGGGTGTGTGAGAAGGGATTGGAGGCCCCATTGCTTAGCAATTTGAAAGTACTCTCAAATCCCCACGGGAAAAAGCTGTTGCACCAGATTATTAATCCCCAGGGTTTTGTGGATTCCTTTCCAAACTAGATAGTTTTCACCCATTTCCCTAAATCTGCTTGAGAAAGGAGGCAGAGCCGAATGCAGGCATGGATGCATGCGGGGCGGGCGGGTGGAGAGGCAGCAGATGACACCAAATAGCAGCACACAGCAGCAAAGGGAGCTGAGAGGAAGCTACTAATGGCCTCTGATGAGCATGGGCGTGATAATAATGAGGTTAATGCCCTTTCATTCACCCAGAAACATCTTGGCAAACGTATAATCCCTGCTAGTCAATGGGCAATCATTAGGTCATAAATAATACAGTGTGATTGAAGGACAGGGGCCTTTCCTGTAGTAATAATTTTCAGTCAGTGCTGACCCAGGGAGGGTTTTGTTGCAGCCCCCATGCTGTGCCACGCTGCGGGGACGGAGCTGTCAGAGCATTTTCTGGTCAGAGGAGCACTCCCACCTCTCATTTCTGCTGTGAGCATCTGTCATCAGAGCAGGAAAATGCTCCACCAGAGCCCAGGTCTACCAGGTAGTGCTGGGAAAGGGGAGCTGGAGCTAATGGAAGGAGGAAAGACACAAATTAGATAACGAAGCAATTACAGCAGTCATCAAATGGTGCTACCGGGGGCCTTGACCTGCCAGGTGGTGCCTGGTGGTGATGTTGGGAGAGCTGGGGATGGGGCTGGGCTCCAGGGCTGGGAGAGGTGACTGTCCCAGCCCCAGCCTGGGGCAGATGGTGTGTGCATCGTGTACAACACAGCTTTCGCAAGCTGGGTTTGCGGTCCCCTGCCATCAATGCTGCAGTGGAGGAGGTATGGTGTAGTCCTGGTTGTCATTTAGCCCCTGAGGCTGAATTGACCATCAGGGGTTTAGCGACGTTAAGTTTGGGGGCACTTTCTCTTCTCAGAGGGCTTCCCATGTGTGGATGTCTCTCAGCCGTAATTTAAATCCCTGTGTTTATTAGAGGGAATAAATCCTACTTAGTAATAACTTGGATCATGCTCTGTATGCATTTGTGTTAGATCATGGGCCATTTTAAACCCAGATGCTTTTAAACCCAGATGCTTTTAAACCCACCAAGCGAGCAAGGAAACGAGCAACCGTCCAACCTTTTTTATTTTATAATTAAATGTTTACACTTGTTACACAATAAATCCCATATAATCAGCCTGTAAAGCCTGCACAAAACCTGTGTTTCCAAGAGGGAGCAGGAACAGAATTACATTTATGCATGAATCTGAGTGTTTCCTGGGTTGTTGAACCTTACCTGTTAATAAAATAAGAATTAACATCACCTGTTAGAAAACCTCTGGTTTACCTGACCATGGCTTTCCTTGCTTTTTGCCTCTGGTCGGTCACAGGTGATTGATGCCAAAGCAGCTCATGAGATGACATGGGCATGCGGGGGGATGGCTGGCATGGGCTGGCATGGAAGGGGACTCGGCCCGGGGGTGGCTGCTCTCCTGTGCTGGCACTTGTGATGCTCTGGGCACTGTCGCAATGTGTATCCTTGGTAGAGACCACCATGGTTGTCTTTTGTACCAGCAGTCTAGGACTGGAGAAGTTTTCAGGCTCCAAAACGAGCGCATGTCTCTGCTGAAGTGATATATGTCACAACATGAGTTATTCAGGGATCATATGCACAATTCTAAACAAACCTGTCCAACTTGTGCTCCCGCCTCCTTAAAAGAAGAGGGTACAAATGTGGAGTTGTGGAGACTGCAGGGGAAGAGCTGTAGCTTCCAGACCTCTCTACAGCTGCGACGGGAAAAGGGCTGCAGGCTGTAAATGCAGCAGAAGTCCTGCTCTGTGGTACATCCCAAATGAAACGCTGTACACCCAGTCATTACCCCAGGTACTTGTACATCTGTCTGCAGCAAGTATCGATATATTTTGTTTCATGGAAGACTCGATGCTGATCTGTTAGTGTCCACATGCAGAAAGCAATTTATACAATAACTAAAAAACCCTAAACCTCAGGTCCTTGTAAATATCTTCAATTATCTCGAACCTTTGCCAAATGGTTAGAGGGCCTGGAAGAATTTAGCATCTCTGCCCCACTTGTGTAAGTAGCTTTGTCTTCTGACAACTTTTAATTTCATGGAGTCCAAGAAGAGATGCTCTAAATATGTCTGTATTTTCTGCTTGTTAACTCTTCCATGCATGCTGCCAACCTTAGTATTAGCTTTCGACTTTATGGCTGACCCGTTAAATACTGGACGAAACGCATCTCATCAGCTTGCATTACATTTTGAACATAATAAATAGGAAAGGCATTACACAGTTTCTGTCTGGCCATCTGGAGGAACAATGTTCTTTACCTCAACGAATGGCTATCTAATCCTCTCATGTACAGTTGGGTTTTATTCTATTAAAATATAATGAGAAAAGACTACCATACCATTATGTGGTGGAGCTAAATGGGATTTTTAGAATAATCAATGAAAGATGAATAAAAAATATAAAGGTTTTCTTCAAAGAAAAAGAGAGAAAATTGTCTCCTTGGGATTAAAGTATTGTAGAACCAAATTATTATAACATGATCTTTACTCACTAAAACTACCCCAATTTCATTTCCATAAATCTTTCCATTAAGAATCAAATTAAGTATTTTTTTTTTTTCATTCTAAAAATGCAAAGCATTAAATGAAAGGCTATGCTTCAAACAGAGGATGCTGCAGGGGTCCTGCCCACCGTGGGTCAGGTCTTTCCGTCCAGCCAGTGGCATCGAGGGCGGCTCTCTGCGGGGTGCTCTAAAATGCCAAGCAGAGGTTTGGGGCCAAGTGGGGAGGTCTTGGGGCAGGTTGGTCTCCTCCAGGTGGGTGACAGTGGCTGGGGACATGGTGGCTTGCGCTGTGCAGGTCCCGCTGGCCTCGGGGGCTGGAGGACGTGGTGTTTTCCAGCAATAGCCGCCCTCGCCACACGGCATGCGTAAGAAAGGGCCTCATTCGCTTAGCTCAGCGTAAAGCCATACAGAATTGTTGATGTAAAGATTTTCCTCCAACACAACTGTAGTTGCATTGCCATTCCCCTTTCAGAAGGCGCTGGAAACGTTAAGACTGATAGCCAAGTGAAAGCTATGAGGTGCTTTCTGTGAGGTCTGGACAGGTCGTACATCCCCAGCTCCAGCATGGTGACACCAAAAGCCCATTCCCAGCTGCCACCACATCCTGGAGGTGCCCATGGTCTGCAAGTGCCTCCCGATGTGTGACAGTTGCTTGAGTGGTCCTTCAGCGGTGTGCTAAACCTGAGGCACTGCCGGGGTCGATGTTTGGGTAGACGTACAACGATCCCCAGGTGGGACACCTGTGGTTCTTCAAGCCCCAAACTCCGAGGTGTTCCCTCATCCCTGGGCTTTCCCCTCCATGCAGACCAGATCTGGGCAGGCACGGCCTCATTCTTTGTAATGCTGCTGTTTATTTTTAAGGGGGCACACTAAATCCCAGCAATTAGTGGACAATTGCTTTAGGGTTTATTTCTCAGCAGGAGCAGAATATATTTCAGCTTTCTCCCTGTGTAGCTGTTGGAGGAAAATGACTCCTGCTAGTCATCGCCTACTCCCCCGGCACGGCGTCGGCTGCCATGCTATCCACCTCCAATTCATCAACCAGTCAAGTTGATATAATTAGGAATCCCAAAGTCAATAATCTGATAATCTCCAGTGCACAAAGGCTTGTATGTAGGAGAAGTGATTCCAGGAAGTCTGCAGCTCAGATCTGCGCAGGAAAAATGCCAGATTTTAAAAAAGAAACAGGCAGAGACCTGGAGGAGAGAGTGCTTCCTAATCCTTCACTGGTGACATATTTTGGGCCAACAGCTCTGCAGTAAATGTTTTCCCGTACAGTCATTTAGTGGCTTCGAACCTTCCCTTTACAGTCTTAATAATAATGTTCAATTACTGGTCCTGCTCTATAAATAAATAATCTCCGTTTAACGAAGTTCTGTGCTGGGTGAATGATGCCGGTTGCGGGGGGATGTCTCCGGGCCCCTGGGACGGAGCACTCCCTCCCTGCTCTCACACACGGCCTTGGCCACGGCGAGCGGCAGAAAGTGTAAAGCAATATGACATTTGGCAAACGTTTTGCAGTCTCTTTATTATGGCGATCCGGAGAAAGGGAAGCCTTACATCCAGAAACGATGCCAGAAAAAGATGTCTTTTGTAAAACACTTTGAATGTGTAAAATGACTAATAAAAGAGTAGGTGTTTCAAATATTTTGGGTTGCTCTTTGAAAGCGTCAGGAGTTCCCCTCGGCTTTCCAGTGTTAGGGCAGGAGTAGGGGGGCTGAGGAGCACCTCTCTGGGAAAGCATCCGGCAGGTTCATTCCCATTTTCCTCCCTCAACCCCAAGTGAAAGCATTGAGGACCAAACCCACGTATTGAGCTATGTGTCCCTCACAGCCTGTTGTTGGCCACCACAGCTCCAGGCAAGACCAACACGGTTTCTTTTTAAGACCTCGACATCCTGGAGGAGTCACTGAGATCCCCCCTCAGGCAGGGCGGGGATCTCCCCTTTGCACCGGGATGGATTTGGGGTGCATCACCAGGGTGGCTCCATTTTGTCTGCCAGCGAGCTGCCAAATGCTGCTGCATGGGGCAGACATGCTCCGGGAAAAACCAAGTGGCTTATATAAAAGTTTCATCAATTTTAAATGACAGTGTTATCTCCCTAACGGGATGTTTTAGCTGTAACATGCTGTACATAACCCTTTTAACTCGCCTTGTCAGGAACCGTTCTGCCTTCTTCTGGTGCGCACAGCGAGCCTGTCGCTCAGCAGGCATTGAGGGGAATTGTCGGAAAGCCAAACGCGGAGAAGCGATGGGAAATCATCCCATTTTTCCTTTCCACGGTGGGATGAGGGATGTCTGGGGTCGCGTGCTAAGGCGCTGCCAGCTGTCTAATGCACAGCTGGGACTTCAGCTCCCCTAGGGCATCGTGCACCCCCAGCCCCCGGGCACTGAGGACGGCTGGGCTAGGAAACGAATGGACCAGCCTTGAGTCTGGAGTCTGGATAACTAACAGCCCCTGAATACTGAATTAGAGGATCCAGTGCCATTGTGTTGAAGCATCAGAAGGAGGGCTCCCAGCTGATGCCCTAAATCAGCTGATGAACCTTTGCCTGTCCCAAGCTGGTGTGGGGAGCGTGCACTCTGCTGGAAATGGTATTGCTGTTTTTTTCTCAGGGTGCTAAGGAGCCAACTGATCTTTAAAACACGCTAATCCGATTTGACAGTGAAGGCTGCTTATTATTGCACAGTACCATAATAAATATAATTTCTGTTGGAGTATGGGATTTACCTGATTTCGTAGAATCATGGAATCATAGAATGGTTTGGGTTGGAAGGGACCTTAAAGATCATCTAGTTCCAAGCCCCTGTCCTGGGCAGGGACACCTCCCACCAGACCAGGTTGCTCCAAGCCCCATCCAGCCTGGCCTTGAACCCCTCCAGGGATGGGGCAGCCACAGCTTCTCTGGGCAACCTGGGCCAGTGCTTCCTTACAAAAATATACCAATAGTGCAGGCCAAGGCTGCAAGGAGATCGAGGGAATATCCCGTAACAGGAGCAGGGGATAGGGAATATCCCATAACAGGAGCAGAAAGGCCTTGCAAGCTTCAGAGATGTGCTGCCTTGTTAGAGATGTGTCTGAAACCGTGTGGATGAAGGGTGATCTTCCAGCCAGGCTGGACTGGGCACGGGAGATGTGCATTGCTCTGGTCTGTGACACAGAGCTCAGATCATGTCCTTTCCTCCTGCTCCCTTTGGTCTATAGTCCAAATTGCTTCGGTAAGGCACATCGTTGGTAATTGCTTCGATAGCGCACATCGAACGAGCAGGATGCTTGCTTGGGGTGTTATCCCACATCCACCGTGGATCCAGGCTGGGAACAGGCACATTCCATTTCCCTTCAAGGGTCCAGGTGGATGCAAAGGCACCAACCTCCCTGCTGCATTGTCATCGGGCCATCACAGGGCAGCATCCCCTGTTGCAGGAGGGACAGGGTGGGCAGGGGATGGCTGGGCTTTGGTCTGCATGGCCACGGCAGCCAAGATTTGTTGCCTGAGGGGCACTGTGTTTCTCCAGGCTGCTGCTCCTCTGGGGAAGGAGGCAGCCGCCATGCGATAACCAGAGGTAACCGTGTGCTGGGGAGATTTATCTCATATGAAAGGGAAAAGCGATATGCATGCACACTGCAGATGGGACTAGCGCTGAGAGTGGATTTATAGGCAAAGAGTAAATAGGAACATAGGGAAACGCTTTCCCTTTCTCCATAAACTTTTCAATTTCAGAGAGGCCAGATTCAATAAAATTATCTCGCAGATGGAGCTTTTATTGAATCTGGCCCGTAAAGCTCCCATTATGGGGTTTACAACTGCCATTTACACAAATCCTGCTATAATAAAATACAGTGGTGTTTACAGCGTTCCTGCAACTGCCACAGAATTACAGTGTGCACAAAACCTGACGAGTAAATCTTGGCTTAATACACCAGGCGCTCCGCTGACAACATAAAGCAGCAAAACTTGGCGGGGGGGGAGGGGAAAGAACGCAGAGGTCGGAGAAGGTTGCTTGGGCGAGAGGAGAATTATGCCTGCTGCTTGGCCAGGGTACCCCAGGGAAATACCATTGATTTACAGCCCTCGCCCTGCTCTCCTGCAATGCAAAATGTAAATATGCTTCCAAAAGGTGCTGCGTGGCACCGGCACACAGCTGTGGTGTTACTGGCAGCTGGGCCATCCCAGCCGTTAGCAGCATCTGATGCAGCCGCGGCAGAGAGCCAAGCTGGGGTTGGCTGAGGCCCTGCTGAAGTTGGGTATAAAAATCTCCATCTGGGTCCTCTTCCCTTTCCCACCTGCCCTGTGGGTGCTGCCTGGGTGCTTGGAGCAGAGTCTGTGCCGAGTGAGAGTGGGCGCTGGTGGGTTGTGGCTGGAGAGGAAGGAGACTGAAGGGGTTGCTGAGGCCTTCAGAGTGAAAGCATCTGAGAAGCCTCTGGTTAAGAGCTAAACATGGGGGGGGAAAAAAGGTGAGTAAAGGCTAGAAATTAGCTGTCTGAGGGGCTGAGGCTTCAGGTGTCTGCGTCTGCTGTCAAAGATGCTCTCAACAGGGGAGAGGAAAAACTAGGATCTCTGTGTCCAGTTCTGGGCTCCCCGGTTCGAGAAGGACAGGGAACTGCTGGAGAGGGTGCAGCAAAGGGCTACCAAGATGATCAGGGGACTGGAACTCCTCTCTTATGAAGAAAGGCTGAGGGACTTGGGTCTCTTCAGTCTGGAATAAAGATGGCTGAGGGGGAACCTTATCAATGCTTATAAATATTTAAAGGACGGGTGTCAGGAGGATGGGGCCAGGCTCTTTTCAGTGGTGCCCAGTGACAGGACAAGAGGTAACGGGCATAAACTTGAACACAGGAAGTTCCACCTAAACATGAGAAGGAAATTCTGGACTTTGAGGGTGGCAGAGCACTGGAACAGGCTGCCCAGAGAGGTGGTGGAGTCTCCGTCTCTGGAGACATTCCAAACCCGCCTGGACGCGTTCCTGTGCAACCTGCTCTGGGTGACCCTGCTCTGGCAGGGAGCTGGACTAGATGATCTCCAGAGGTCCCTTTCAACCCCTGCCATTCTGTGGAGGAGATCCTTTTGGAGAAGGAATAGCCTGAGCTGTGTTTTAGGGCATGACTCCATTGCCTTGGTGAATAAATGTGGTGGCGGACATTTATGCTGGTTTCCAGTACTTGATTAAAGGAGATGCATTTTACCTGCGTATCTTTCCTCTGCTCGTCCCCACGCTGAGGGCTGTAGCTGAGAGGTGATGGCTCTTCCTTGATGGCACATCTCACACCACAGCCCTTCAGTTCCTTCTTTATATATCACTGCATTAATCTTTGTGCCTCCTTATGTATCTGCAAAACACTTGCATTTGCAACTCCATTAATTAGGCCAGAAAGCAGGTCAGCACTAATGTCTCCAGTTCTCCTTAATTTGTTGTTGTCTGACATTGCCTCATAAATTAAACTGAGATGATTAATACTAATTTTCGGTGCTGTGCTACACGTAAGGGCAGAAGCTTCTTGTATTTACAGAGGAAGTGTCTCATTTAGGATGAAGGAACACTATTCAAATTGTAGTAGAAACATTTATTGCATGGCACATATTTAATAAGTCAATTCACAGTAAAGTTCAGCTTTCTTTTTTTTCAGTGAGCTCAGCATGAAGAATTGATTCAAAGTTTTTATCAACATTGGGCACCTAAATACCTTTGTAAATCTGTCCCCAGTGGTATGCCCTGGTCACACTGGAATAGAGTAGCAGGGTGGGAACTCGCGTTATTCTCTGTGCTCCACCGTACTCAGCACATCACCTTGCAGCCCGGAAGCATCTCCCAGCCCCAGCGCCCGGGAGTCGCCCCTGTCATCTGGGGGTGTCTGGGGAAAAGACGCAGAGGCAAAGCTGAAGTCCAAGGAGGCTGCTGAAATGGCTGGCCTCGCTCATGCTCTGAATTGGGAGAACTCAGTTTAACGGTGTATTTTGCAGAGCCTTGTGCAGCGAGGATAGGTCTACTTTTTTCTATTTATATGTTTCCATATTGCTTTTACTGAATCATTCAGGCCTTTATTTTGCCATTACATTTGCCTTCTGTATAATTTTTCCGGTGTGCAAGTACACATTTTCTTTTCCAGATGCGTGCACTGTTTGTTTCCTCTGTGTTGCTGGCTTTTAGCTTATTTAATTGTGTGTGACTGGGATCAGGGGGTTGCGTGTCATTTCCCGTATCTGCCCCACTGTAGATCTCAGAGTAGCTCTGTTAAAGCTGATGGAGTTACTTCAGATCTATAGTGCTACAATCAACAAAATCTAGCCTGTCCTTTAATTTACGTTACAACTGCAGAAATAAGCTGTCCCCACTTATGCTCGGGGTCTACGTCAATGATGTTTTAAGACACCCATTCCTGTGTCCAATTCCTCTGTCTGAACCCCTGATATAAATATAAATACTGATGTGTCTCTGGCCTGCGTACTCCTTCCTGCACCTTTTTCTCCTGGAAGATTAAGATGCAATATGGGTTCCCATCAGAACCGCCCAAGCTCTTTGTTCCTGCCTGGTTTGTCTGAGCTTATCCTAAGTCTTGATTTACTTTTTTTTTTTTTTTTTTCCCTATTTTGCTGAGCATGAGTTTACTGCACCTCTATATCCATCTTAGGTTATGGTATTAATTTAGAAAAAATAATCAAAAAATTATTGGGTTTTTTTCCAAGTCATACATGAAATGGAAGAGGGGCAGCACAATTTTGTGTTTTGCCAGGTAATGGGATGGCGGCCACATGAACTGTTTTGGTCTACTATTGCTACTCCTGGTTGCTCCTTTTAAATACTTCTATCAGGGTTTTATTTGGGTTAAGACTGACTCATTATGCTCAGTCAATATTCATCCTTCTCTTCTTGTCCGAGCTTGCCTGTCAGTGGGATGATTTAAATAGCTGCTTGGGTTGTGAATCCCAAAAGGGGGTTCGAGACAGGAGGGGAGGGCTGAGATGCCTGGCACAGACAAATGGTGATGTTTCTGTCTATGCGTGGCAACCGAGCTTCAAGTTTTGTGGTTCTTTATATTGGCTTTTGGGAAGGGTGTAATGCCTGGCAATGCTTTGACTGCAGGGAGTGATGGATAACCTGACCCGAGGGGGCCAGCGCTGCAGCAGGAGCCGCTGCATGGATCTGCTTGTGCTGGTTGCTGAAACGAAACGAAATAAAAATGTTGTTTGTTTTTGACAGCTTTTTGCAATCTTTGCATTTGCAACATGCGGTGGGTACTCTGGAGGACTGCGCCTCAGTGTGGACTGTGCAAACAAGTCAGAGAGTGACCTCAGCATTGACATAGCCTTTGCCTACCCCTTCAGGTAACCCGGGCTGGGCCGTGGCGGCGCGTCTGCAGGGAGGCAGGCGTTGGGGGCTGATGCGAAGCCCACTTTTGGTGGGGTTTTCCATCGTTTATAGCAGCTTTTGATTAAGCACCAATCTGAGGCTGCTCAATTCTCCTCACCATGTTGTTTAGGCTCTGGGTGTGCAGGAGGAATGAATTTGGCTAGACCCTGGTGTTGGTAGGACCGTGGGAACCACTGGGGAATGGGAACTCAGTGAAGGAGGAAAGAGCAATTACGGGTACCCAGAGTCCTGTAAAGGCCAGGACAGCTCAGAGGGCCACAGGGGGTGGAAAAGGCTAGGCAAGGAAAAAGAATAAAACCACATTGGCCCAAGTTAAAAAAAAAAATGGGGATAAAGTACCCATTGACTATGATGTAGGGGGAAACGAGGGAGGATTCCCAGCCATTGCAGTAGCAAGGACCTGGAAAAGCCACTCCATGGGGAAGGGGCAGCAAAAGACAAAAGAAGTTTGAACTATAATTTTGAAATGCTTTTGAAAATTCTACTAATTGCCTGTATGCATCTCTCGGTGCCTGAATACTTTAAACCTTGGAACCTAGTGATTTAGGGAAACAGATTTTGTGTTTAAGTCTGAAAGCTGTACCGAGGTTAAAAAAAAAAGTATATGTATAAAAATACTCATGCCATTTAGGATCTTGCTTCAAATGAACATCCACAGTCTTCTGTTTTTTAAAAATGTCAAGTCCACTCTAGAAACCTTTCACTTCCATATAAGTAATTTCATCAAGGAATTGAGATGATTAAGAAAAGAATGCGTAATCCAATCTCAAGCCCAGTACACTATGACTCTAAAATTATTTTGCCTCCTTGGGAAATCGCATGCTGTTTTGCTTATGATTGCTATGCACAGACCAGAGGTAATAGCATCTACTTCCTTAATATGTTCTAAAATATAGCCTCTTCCAAACAGTGGAAATTGAATTTGATTCCTTGAACTGTTGTTCTTCCTTGACACACATTTATTACTCCAAAGAGGCACATTTCCTGGTATTACAAATGTTTATTTTTTTGTCTTGAACTTGTCTGCATTTTCTTTCATTTCTGCTTAATATGCGTGAGATAGATCCTGAAAATTGAGTTATGTGAATTTGTGATGTGATTCACTTCCAAATAGGTCATTTCGCCAGTATTCATTACAGAATACACCCTACAGTAAAGTGCTTTTAATTTGCATGATTATAAAATAGTACTTTATGTAAAAAGTTAATAAAACGGAGACATGTAGCCAGCAAGTATCTCCTGGTGTTTTACCAGGCATGTCAACCATTGCTTTTAGAAAGATGTGGCTGGATCTGCAATTTCCCACAGTCTTGCTTGTTAGAAAACTGGGAATATAGTGGCATTCCAGCATGTTGGAAAGATGATGCAAAACAGGGATCCAGCTGGGGCTGTAGCTGGCCCTTGGCCTGTCTGTGTGGCCCCCAGCTGTGGTTGGGGGTGCTCGGGGCAGAGTGGGACACAGGAGGAGGAGCCTGCACCAGAACGTTGGGTGGATGGCACCTACAGCGGGGTGGTTGGCCACAGGGTGGAAATACACCTGTAATCTGCAGGTGGGAAGGGAGATGACACTAAGCCAGCTGGTGTTTTGGGAGAAGCATGAAAATACTCGGTTCTTGTGCAATTCGGAACTTTGCATGCAAACCTGACACATGTACAGAAAGTGTCCAAAGATGTGCAGACTGTGTGGAGTAGCCAATGTGTGCATGGAAAATCTGGCCTGGTGCTAGCCGTGGAACTTGGTGACATTTTACTCTTTAGTCTAAATATTCCTGTGAGTTTGCTCTTTCTGCTTTTCTCCAGTGCTCCTTCCACAGAATGGAGTGGGGGTGCTCTAAAACCAGAAGTGAGCTTAGTTGGAAAAGGTAGTATCTCATACTTGAGCAGTTGATACCCTTGGAAAAAGCAGAAAGATACCCTTGGAAAAAGCTCAGGCTCCCTCATCGAGACTGTGATCCTGAAGCTTGTCTGCCTGCGTGGCCATGTAGGTTTTGTGTAGGTAGGATGAGTTTCCCACCAGTTGTCTAGCATCCGGGTCTGAATAAGTCCATATTCACGTGGCATTTTCCTTTCAAATGCCTTCAGCTTTCTGATTACTGAGGGAGGTGTAGGTGGAAGGAGAGATGCTGCTGAGCATCTGACACCGCAGTGCTGTTGTGGCTGTCAGCAACGACACTGAAGCAGTCGAATACCTGAGTGCTGCTTTTTGAGCTGTGCCTTCCGGCATGACTTGAAATGTAGAAAGCCATTTCTGTGAGTCTGAGGTTTTGTTTTTCTCTCCCAGAAGCTGAACTGCCAGACCTTGGCTAGTTGACGAGTAAGTGTCAAGAGCTTTAAGCAAGTAAACAAAATTGTAAAGCTCAACAGGACAGTTTGGCAAAGGGAGAGGACTTGGATGTTTTGGAAATGAGATTGAAGGAGCCTGAAGACTTTCCCATTAAAGCAAGATCAAAATGGGGTGGGAGTTTTCCAGACTGAAATGGGGGACATCTCACTTGTGACCCTGTGCTTTTGGGGCCCATCATGTTAAATAAAGAAAGGGGGGATGCAGGAGAGGAAAAAACAGTGCTTGTGGGGTATGGGGATACATGATTAAAACATTTGGATTACCAAGCTGATATCAAACCAGTGAGTGATATAGCCCCAGGCCAGTCCTGGGTGTATTGAAGAAGGCGCATTGCACTCTGCAGCAGGTAGCTCCAGATGCTCCTGCAAACCCAGGAGCATCTCCTTACCCTGAGATTTTTCTCAGCCCCAGACTACAAGTTGCAAAAGTCTCCAGCAAACAATGGATTCAAGAGAAATCATTAGTTCCAGCAGACAGGGAGTTTTGAAGGGTACAGTCAAAGATCAAGAAAAAATTAATGTTCTCTCATTTCTTCTGCCTGCTTCTAGTTTTAAAGGATTTCTTTACCTCTGTGTGCTCTAAAGCACAAATCAGCCTTTCTCCTGGATACGTGTATATGTATTTCAAAAAATTTTACAAGTTTGAATATGGAAAAAACTTCTCTGGTTCCACCCTAGCAGGTTTTCTAGCAGTAGGGTCTGTGCTTGCTACAGTATCTATTGCAAATTTGGCACGTATTGAGGTGTTCATCAGCTTGACCCTCACCCCAGTAATGATTCTTTGAGTGGGGGGGAAAAAAATAATCAACATCTTGGAATTATTTGTTAGTCTTGCAGTCCGTCACCCTTTCAGATCAGGTTTGTCACTCATCCAAGTGCCCTGAGGCAATATTTTTTTCTGTTATAAGGGTCCTGGTGAAGGTCCTATTTATTTTTATTATTTTTTGCTAATCCCAGCAACATTTTGCTGCTGTTCATGTACTTTGCTATTCATTGGTTTTACTTTGATACTAAGTGGTTGAATAGTACACCTGCCATGCGCATATTTGTTGCTGGTATTCATCATATTGAGGTACTTTTTAAGCAATCCTCCTAAAGGCAAATTTTTTTGGTTGCCAGCTGAGTTGTCAGGCTTGACTTGCCAAGACGACTGCAGGTTTTTGCTACGTAATTGTTCATGTCACAAACTTAATGTTTTTCTTGGAAGTGGCAGAGTTGCACTGAGATGTTTGGGCTTCAGCGACTGATTTAAACTCAGCTTTGTGTGGCAGAAACACTCTCATGATGCTGCGCTGCACAGACGGGCAGTACGCTGCCAGCCGGAGGTGTTATCTGCTAATACCATCGCCTGCTGCTCTGGGGTTATCTCACTGCTGGCAGTCCGTGTCCGGACCAAGGCAGGAATCCTTGCTCGGAGCCGGGCTGTAGGGCAACGCTGAGCACCAGGAGCAGAGCCGTTGGGCTGCGGAGCAATGGGAAGGGAGGAACATTCCATACAATCCCATAAATATGGTGTCTGTTAAGTCCTGAGGCAGATCCTGCACTAAAATCTCTTTGCCTTGAGCTTTTGGAGGTGTTTTTAGCCCAGCCGACATAACACAGGGTATCCCCAAGTTAAATGCTGCGTGGGAATTCATCTGGAGTATATGTTGCCTTTCCTTGTGGCTTTTATCCTGCAAGCTACTTGGAAAATATTGGCCCAGAGGATCACACGATTAAATTTTAAACACAGTCTCACTTAAGTGGTGGTTAAGGTAAGTATGTGCATAGGCATTCAGAGAATTGAGCCGTAGTTACTAGTGGGACAGAATGGGATTACCTGGTGGTGCTAACGTGAGAGCCTGATGAAAGAATATGTCTGTGCATGTCTTTGTATCACAGCAGTGCACAAACTAAATTTTGTTTTTCATTTTGTTTTAAATCACCTATTAGTATCTTTCCAGTGTGCCAGTAAAACTGTCTCTTGACGTAATCCTTGCTTCTGAAGGAAAAGGAAATTGTATTTTATGGGAGCTTTTCATTCACTCTCTAAGCATCTCATTTGAATAAAGACATTCCTATTGAGCACCCTTTAAAGTGTACGCCTCGTCTGCATGAAATGGGTTGGCCAGTCTTTCATTTGGAATATGACAGCCAGATCTAAATTGCCTACTTAAAAGCTACAGATGATCATTAAGGAGAAAGTAGCTAACTCTTTGTGCTTTGCAACTATCTTTCTTTGGAAAAAGCCTCGGTTAATATTAGCACATTTCTGTGCCAGAGGGTGCTAGCCGCATATTTTTTTATTATTATTATCCATTTGTAGTAAATCTTGCTTCAGAATTCAGTGGAAAACATTTTGGCCAAAAGATTATAAATGTCTATTATGTCTGGGAGACTGGGAGTTGCTGATAAATAGCAAGTCTTTAAACTAAGTGGTTGCCTGCAATGCTGACTTTCAGACACGCTGACTATGTCAGGCGCTTCTCCCAGCTCTTTTGGCCTGCCTTACCGGTCGAGGGTGTAGATAGGTATTGGGGATGAATAGATAGATAGTTGAGGGTACCAGTTGACTCCCTAAGGTTCATGTTTTATTTCACACGTGTTCATGATACAGAAATGCCCCTTCTGCAAAGGCAAATTGTGGCTTCCTAACACTTCCGCGGGTAGTCGGGAGCAGAAGCAACCCAGCAGAAGTTGCGCTAACTTCAGGTGTGCTCTGTGCCAAACCGCAGATGCCCCAGTTCCCAGGCAGATTTGGCAGAGCTCCCGGGAAGGTGAGAGGGGCTGGTTAAACTCTGCATGACCCATTCCAGCTTAATGAAGGGAGAAATCTCCATCTTGGAACTTCTTAGATCAAAACTTGGTGCCTTTTGCAAAGCTGTGCTTTTGCACAAACAGGAGCTGCAGGGGTGGTCGGGTGAAGTTCAGCAGCCAAGAGCACAAGCTGCATGGTCCAACCCTGATCTCAGCAGTGCTTTTTCTGCCTAGTTTTGGCCTTTTGTTGAATAGATTTGCCTAACAAAGACTTCTAGATTTTAACTACTGTTAGTGGGAACTGGAAATGATGCAAGTGAGGAGCCTAATGTTGCATCCTGCTGAGCAAAATTCAAGAAATAAATCCTTCAAGATACAGATATCTCTAATTGTGACACCTTCACAAAAGTCTTCTCGTATTTAATGTGACATAATGATGCAAAGCAGACCGAAGCATTAAGGTGTATTCTTAACTAGCAAATGTAGATGTTATTTTTTCTTAGTTGATTCATAGGTTCTTGCAATTTATGGGGCTGTCCAGAAGATTGCAGATTTTCAAAATATCTTTTTTTTTTTTTTTTCCAAATGGAAACCCAGTAAAAAGATTTTATTCCACTGTGACATGAATGCAAGAACTTTCTGAGCTATTTAAAGCCCCAGTACATGGCTTCCCTGGTGGTGAAGGCATCAGATACCTCGGTCAAGCCTTTGTACTGAGGCAAGTCCATAAGCAACCTGAACGTGGAGCTGGCATAGCCAAGCTGAGTGCTCTAATCAATGAGCTATTGGCTTAGTTAGAGCTGTTTGCTCTTACATTGTCTCCTGGGCCAGGGAAAAGGTGATCCAGGTCTGCAGAATAAATATATTTCTTCTCAGCTTTGAATAAACAGAGTTTTTAATAGGAAAGAATATTGCACATGTTTTGTAACCAGCTGTAGTTATTATTAGAGAGCAAATGCTGTTACTCAGAGCCCTGATACAATATTTGTTTAATTGTGCATGGCTACAGACTACTGAAGTAATTAAAAATCTGTAAATCAGTGTTCTCCAGTGTCCGTGGGTCTTCAAGGACCACACTGGCTCTGGGAATACTGTCTCTGGGTTTTTCTCTCTGCTCCTGCATGTCTTGTGGGATGTGGGTTTTTTTTGTTTGTTTTTTTTTTTTAGACCAAGAGGACAGTAGAAAGGGAGAAAAATGTCTGTGCTTCTGTACTTGGACAGCCGTGGTCTGTAGTAGTGTCTGTCCATGAGCACAATTCCTGTTGCCAGGGAGTTTGAAATCAATGCTGGTCTGATTAAAACAGATAAAAATAAGGACGATTTTGTGGCTTTTCTAGTTTCAAGTGCCTCTTCCTGACCCCAATTAAAGTCTTCAAAACCCACTTGGTAGAAATCTTCAAGATTGGCAACTTGGCCAAAGAATGGTTATTACTGCCAGTTTGTACTTCTGTTTGAACTGTGGATAAATGCAAGAATCCTCTTCCCAGCAGAGAGGGACTGGGAGATGCTCCCAGTCACTTAACGCTTTGTTCCTGCATAAGATCTGTAGAAAACCACCAGAAATCTGATACAACCACATCTTCACCTTCTCTTTGAGGCTGACCCTGTGCATGTGGTCCTTAGCACATCTGATGCACTGGGTCATGTGAAGGAAGAGATCATCCACCACCCCCACAATTTGCTAGCTGATCTCAATGGCTCAGCTTCTGCGCCAAACGATTTTGTGCTCAGCCAAGAAGCCACAGCCCAAGGGTGGCTACATAAGTGGCAAAGTCTTTGCTCATTCATGCCACTGGTGTGTTGGGCTGTGTGCAGTGTGTTGCTTGAGTAGGTCAGAGAAGGAGGTCTGGTTGCCAGTATTTCTAAACCAGTGAAGTCCCCAGTCCATTGCACAAGCAGGGAGAGGCTGATTGCTCCAGACAGTAGACTTGTCATGGGGTGGCAGCTCTGCAGAAGACATGACTTCTCCAGATGTTGAGATCTTCTCTGTTGTCAGTACCCTCAGTGCTCACCAACTTCTACTTTGTAGACTTCAATCCCTTGAAACTTCAAGAAAACACATCCTTGAGTGCGGAACTGGGGCCATAGAGGAGACTTGTCTTGCTTTGCAACTCTTCAGGCTGGTCAGCTGTTGTCTTCTGTTATGAACGTCCATGCACAAACACTGTGTGAACGCAGAGCTCATGAACTTTCTAGCTGACTGGAAAGTAAATGGGGAAGGAAAGAGGTGACATCTTTCTGGAGATGGTCTCTGCTGCAGAGAAGGGAGAACGCTGTTTCTTAAATCTTTGTTATATTGTAGAAGCTTTCCTTTTGGCACTCAAAGCAATTGGATTCTTGATGAATTTAGATTGTATTGATCCAGACTGGCTTATTTTGCTTCATAGAGGCTGTATTTTATGCTTAACATTGTTTTGGTGACAGAAAAATTCTTCATTAATACTTTAGCCAGAATTTGTTCTTAAAATGGAAGTCACTTTTGGATTTGTTAATATATGCAGCCTTTTCCCAATTTGAATTTTTAATATATATTCATGAATAGTCTCTGTGGTGTTGTGCAATGATGGTGTTTTATCTGTGCCTGCCACAAAGGCTTTTTCTAAAAGTCGGGCTTTTCACAACTTCCCTTGCAAATTTCTTTTTGCACGCTTTCATGCTGCCAGTACAGAAGCAACCAAAACAGAAGCCCTTTGGCTTTGCTTTGTGTGGCATTTGATCCCATACCCCAGGCGGCGTGTGGTGACCCAGCTAGGGGACGATCAAACACACATCCTTGCCCTTTCCTCTGCTCCCAAGTCTGCGTTCACTGTGCAGCAGCCCTGAAGGTTTCCCCAGGACTGCAGTGAACTCCATACGTGGGATGTCTTTGGTCTCCTCTCACACATGGCTTCTACGTGAATTTATTTGCCAGGAGTTTAACGCAATATTTCGTACTCAATAGACTCTGGAGAGGGTGGGCATCCAACCCCATCCAGCATAGCCCCGCTCAGTGAGGTACCTCTCACTCTCCTGTCTGGATTCATGGGTTATTCAGCATGAAGGTGCCGGCAGTTTGTCGGCAAGTCCCTCAGCAGACCCCCACGTCTGCCTTGGCTCCTGCCCCCCCTGTGATCGAGCCCACGGGCTCCCTGAGAAAAGGATTTCACCTGTACTTCAAATTAAAATATTTTGACTGGGACTTTTATTGGAGTCATGCCATAATACTCTACAGAGGACTTAATTTGATTGCTTTAAGTGCCTTAGGACAACAACGAAGTTAGTGTTAAAATACAATACAAAAGAATGAATGTTGCTGCATCTTCTGTAATTTCTCTTGCATTTATCTCAGCCAGTCCTGGAGGTGAAATTGCTGCTTTCAGAGTTTAGAGACCTAGATTAAACTGTATGTGAACCCTGCTTCTCACAGGGTGAAGGATTTATGCTTTCAGGTGGTCTGTGCGAACATCAGGTGATGCCCAAGAATTTGGATCGATTTTACGTGGAGTTCATAGTCCATTTAAACGCGGAAGGCAAGGTGAACTGGAGGTGGCGCGAGTGTTATGAAGCGATGCCGGCAGCAGCAGAGCATGTTGGGGTGCAGGAAGGGGGGGGTCAGCGGTCCAAAATTGCTCCATGCAAAAGCACTGCCCAGGGACTTGATATACCAACTTCTCAGAAATGGTTTTATTAGATTCAATGACTGTTTTTTAGGCCTTTGCTTTATGCTTTCTATTGCTTATGTTATATCTCCAGGTGTTTAGATTTTTCTCCAAATGGATGCTTTTGTTCTGCTCTGACAGAGGCTTGTTAGTGTGGAAGCTGATTCCTGTGTCTGTCCGGAGGAAAGGGCACTAAGAGGGACACCAGAGCCATGGGTTCAGTCGGGATCTCCTGGTGGGACTGGGTAGCGTTGGACAGTTGTGTGTGTGGCAGTGCAAATATACGCCTGTGACGTTTCCAGGCCTCCTAATTTGCGTTGTTCCACAGACACAATAACTTTTGTTAAGATAATCAAGGGTTACCTTCCTTCAGAGATAGGAGCTAAGCTTCTCAGTGACTAGGAAGTGGTTCACCCCAAGAAAATAGCTCAGTGAAGGGAAATCAGAGAGCAATGCCTCCAGTCTGTGCCACGAAGAGTGCAAGTGCCCAATCTGAGAAGGTATTTGGGTTTGTAAAGACCAGCGGAGCATGTCTTTGAGTGCTACGCTCTGCTTGCACAGCAAGGGAAAGTGTGTGTTTCTGAGAAGAGCTGTGAAGATATCTCGGGAGATAAATCTGGGTCTGGATGTAGGCTTGGAAGTGGGGCTGGGATCACCCACTCAGTTCTCCGAGCGCTCCCGGCAGCGTGTGTACTATAATGAGCAGTTTTATTTCTTTTTTGGTGCTACGATGGAGTACTAGGGTTTGCATTACAGCTACGTGCACAGTCTGGGGAGGTTCATTGCACGGCTGGCATGCGTCTGGGGCGTTTCTTCCTCCAGAGTTTGATGAAGCTGTTACACAGGCTTTTTTCCAAGAACTTTGTGAATGCAGTTACTGGGAGCAGGTCTTGCAAGAGGGATCCCAAGCTGCGGACGTGGCACTTGTGCCCTCTCACCACCACTGTGGTTGTCCCTATTCCGATGTCTTTAGACCCCATCCTCAAAAGGGGTTTGTAGCTTCCCTTCCTGGAGACCTGAGCACCTCGGGAGGGTCTCTTGAGTGGCTGTCTTAGTGGGAGAAGAGATGTGAGGTGGAGAGGGATGGAGCAGAGGATGTGCGTGTTGCAATGCTCTGGGTAGGCATCGCGGCATGCCCGCTCCGAGCTGCCGGTGCTGGAGGAGGAATTACCACCCCTCCCAGCGCGGCACACGCAATGTGGTGTGTTGAGACAGCAACTGTGGCTGACAGCTTGTCCTATTAAAAACAGTACTGTAGGAAAATAGAACTGGCCAAATATTTGCACAACAGCTATATGCAAGTGAGGGCTGGGAACCTGACAAGTTAAGAAATTGAAAATATGAGGGGGGCGAAATATTTTCCATTATTTTGACTGATCATAAACCAGAGGAGAATATAGGTTGCTACAGCTTTCCTGGTCAGCTTCCCAGCAGAGTCTTCTGAGGGGTTTTGGTGATGCTGCTCTGGACATGCATTTGGATGGGTATAGGCCACTGAAAGCAGGGAAGGGAAGGGACAGAGGGAAGATCTTTAGGATGTTCAGATGTCCAGGACAGGAACTGGGAATAAACGTTTACAAGACGAAGTATGTATTTGTGTGAAACTACTGGTAGTGTTGAATAATTCTAGAGAGAGATGGGCTTTGGGATATTTTTTGAAAGAAATTGAGAGGTTTCATTGAGAGGACAGAAGTTCAAAATGAAATACTTTCAAATACTCTTTGATCAGCAAACTGTATTCTTTCTTCCTCTAGAAAGCAAAGAAACAAAAGACCAAGCTAGGATTGCTGAGTCAGCTGGAGAATTTTGTTTTTGTTTCCTATCTCCAGAGAAAAATGAACTGATTTCATAGGGATAGTGGTAGAAACTAATATGCTGCTGCTCTAGGAGAAGAGGGTACTGAAGGCACCTTTGGATGCTGGGGAATCTGGAGAGGGTGTCGCTTTTGGGGGGCTGGTAGAGTGAGGTATGGAGAATTGCTGGGACAGTTAGGAATTATTGATAAGGACCTCACGGTTTCGAACGGCTGCGGCATACGCAGGCAGCGCGGGGATGTGCGTTGTGGCAGATGGGCAGTGGGAAAGGTGGGGAATGGGAATGCTCAAGTAAATGGTAATTTATTCATCTTGGGAAAAGCCCTGTTAGAGGGCAGGCTTAGGGTGAGAAACAGTCTTGTCGCTGTTAGCAAAGGGGTGGAAAACTCTGGTTTTGCCAGACCATCACAGGTGCAAAAGGCCCATGGAGCAGTCACCTTTGTGGTACCTGCTGTCCTGCTGCTGGGCTAAGCCCATTGCGTCTCCACAGCTGTCCATGGCTCTATTAACATTTCAGCTGTTTGACTTTGAAGGGCTGGAGAGAACTTCAGCGTTAATGACTTCAAGCAGTTCAAATGTGGTATTGACAGGCTGGCCGCCTTAAAAAGAGACTGACTTCAACAGCTCTGGGATGCCTGGGTGTAACGATCCTACAGGAATTACTGGATAATGGTTATAATTGGCAAAAAATATGGACTGAGGGCAACTGTTTAGCTGTGTCTCCTTCTGCAAGAGTTCATGGTGTGTATGAGAGCTCATAGCGTGGCTCCATTGCTGCAGGGCTTCTCCCCTCAGGAGTCTATCCTCGGAGAGCAGATCTGGGGGGAGGAGGAGAAGGCTGCAGAGCCCAGCTCTGTCCACCCTCCCGAAGGCTGGAAGGAAGCCTGTTCCTTGCTGTGTGGGCAGACTTTCAGATAGCCAGGATTTAGCACCGAACATGTGGGGATGCCCAGCACCGTGGGAGATGCTCTCTGCAGTGAGGAGCACTGTGTGCATTGCTTTCTCCTTGAGAACAGGCTGTGAAGAGAGTCAATGGACCTCAGTTTCATTAAAGAAAAGACCTTTCCTTCTCAGGCAGGTTTCTGCTTTCACTTGAGTATTAAAGGTCACTTTTAAAGTATTTTTCTACCTGCAGGTAATATCTCTAGGGAAGTCTTATGGGAATGATGAGCTCTGCTGTGAGAGGAAAGGCTCTCATTTATTAGTGTTCTTCCACTAAACCTACAGAAAAATCCATATTCGGCACCTTGAGAAGGGGCATTTGCTGAGGGACCGGCTGGCTGGAGGCACCGGTGTGAAAGCTCACCAGCACAGCCCTCGGAAACGAGGGAGCCGCAGTGTTTTCAGGGCTAACTAAAAGAAATACCTTTACTTTTTATCCCAGAGAAAGAAAGGCGAAACCCCTCCGTCTTGTTACCGTGCATCGTCAGAGCAATTTGACTCACTAAGGGGCCCTATGCATTTCAGTATTTCACTGTTGTATTTTGAAATTTCATTTTTCCCTCGTTTTGGAGATTATCAGCCAAGATAAACATTTCACGACGAATTCCTCCGTGAGCGCTACCTGCAGCAACTAATTTCCAGTAGCATATTTCTCTCATTGCTTTGCAGACGGTAAATACAATTGACAGTTTGACTACCAGAAACAAGTGAGGGGGAAATCAAACCCAATGAAAGGATAATGGATCTGCATTTTTGCAAGCAAGTGTGTGGGTGTTGCAGATTTTTGCTCAAGCATGTCGTAGACGGGTTGGGGGGTGGATTACAAGGTGCTATTTTCAGAAAATAGGACAACCTGCCAAAACAGATAGCTTTTTTTTTTTTTGGCTGTTCTCCCCCATGTCCTAGTAAAGGAATGGAGAAACACTAGCTCCCATTGAGAATTTTTGGAGGCAGACCTTTTTCTATTATTTATTAATCCAGGTGCTGATCAAAGCCCAGGAGAGGAAATCTGTGCCGGTTCATCAATAATACTTGAGTGCATACTTGCTGTTAATTGCATGTTCTGTTGGTTTGAAGTCTAAGCCTTGTGTGCAATGCTAAAGGGGGAGGTTTCGTGAGTCAGATGAGATTAGATCAGTGGGTGCACGCTCTCCTGCTTGGGGTTCTTCTGTCTCTGCTGGTAGAGTGGGACATGGGACAAGATGGGTCTTTGAGGTGGCTCTGACCATTTTTGTGCTCAAGGATCTTCAGGTGGAGTGGGCTGCTTGAAAAAAAGAGGGGCTGTAATTAAAAGCAAATTCTGGCTTGAATATGGCACTGAGGAAGTTCAGGAAAGAAAGGCAACTTCACATTGACATGGGGAGAGCGCAGCTTCTGCTCCCCCACGCACATGTAGCAGCTGTAGCTTTGTTCGGCATGTCTGGCTTCATGTATTGTTTTCAGAGCAGGGGTAATTAGTGTCTGAAAGCGTAACTGCTCTTCGCTATTGTGGAACAATGTAAAAATCCTTTTTTTCACTGTAAAACATTCCTGCCCTCTTTTGATCTTGTCAGGCTAGACAATACGGCTGTCTTATCGTATTTCCCACGGCAAGGGAAAGTTTGCCAAAAGGAACCTCAGACGCCCTTGATTACTGTGACTTCATCAGTGAAACTTGACTGCCTTTGGTGGACTTGCTTCAGATCCGAATGAATTTGAGGGAATTCAGACCTGGATGGCTTGGCAATGGTGGCTGTTGTTAGGAAACAGACCCAGCAGGAACAAGAGACGGTGTCAGTAGCGATGAGCAGCGAGGACGACCTTAGTGCTACTCTGCTGAGTGTGGAGCGCGAGGTCACGTTCCTGCGGCATCAGCTTTATTTCTGAATTAATAACAACGCTCAGTGCAATACAAGGCAAAAAGCACCGTCCAGCTCATTTTTGAAGGAACTTAGGGGGGAAAGGTTTTTCATTGCTTTCTTCCCTAATTAGGTAAACTTATTACTGAAGTGTTCCTTGTTTGCATCGTCCATCAATCAGTGAAAATCACTTCTGCTAATGCAGCCCAACAGTATTGCTCTGATGTTAATAAAGTGCAAAGGGCGTGATTGCAAAGGGTCACCCCTGGGGCTCCTGGTTTTGTTTAGGAAATGGAGAGGTAAAGGTGAAATGCAGGGGTGGTGCTGGGCATGAAAAAGCCGCAGAAGGAACACACCAGCCGAGGATGACTCGAAGGAAAAAGTTGGGGTGTAAACAATGAGAGATTAGAGAAGATGAAAGAAGAATAAGTCAGAGGAAGTAAGAGGCAGAACAGGTAGAATTACATCAAAAGTGGGAGGCAGAGGTAGAGGCAATTAACTTCTAGTGAGTCATCACCAAGCCATCCTGCCCCCAGAAAGGCTGACTCAGCAACAATGGTGGAAAAATCAGAGCTTTCTCTACGAGATGCTATTCCAGATCAAAGAGGTTTCTAATTAGTAAAACTGGATTTTCTGTCACTGATCCTCTCCAGCATTAAAGAAACTTTTCAAATGCATCTTGCGAAGTCAGCATCCACCCTGACCACCCCAGGGCTTGGCTCACTCACCGCTCTTCCCTGCCACCGTCTCCTCTTCCCAGCTCTGAGTCATGGTCTATTTTGGGGCCCTTTGCACAACTGAGATCAGGGTTGTTTGGGCACAGGTGAGGTGGCCACAAGAGGCTCCAATTACTGCACATCCTCTTAGAGGCTAGGGAAATCTAAAAAGAAAAGCAAGTGAATAAAAATAACCTGATGGAAGGCGGCTTCTGTGATCTGGTATCGCTGACATGCGTGGCCACAAAAGCACTGCTGGGAAGACATGAACATATTTTTTTCTGGCTTATCATGATTCAGAACTAAAGGGCAGTAAGGAAAACCTGGAATAGAAAAGGAGAGTGGTCTCGGTTACTTTACCGTGTTCCAGAAAGGCTGGTGGGTTGGTGGTGGTTAGAGTGGATGGGGCTGTGGTGGCTGGGGCCCGTCGGAGGTTCAGGGGGTGGGCAGCAACGCCTAGTCTAAATCTTGATAGAGACATTCCTTAAGTGATTTCAACTTCGGTATGTGCAGGAGTTTGAACTGCTACTTGCAACACCATGTGTTGCCCGGTGTGCTATTTCAGGACTCCAGGGGAGGAAAAAAAACACCAACCACCCTAAAGATGTCTTTTACACAATAAAATGCTTGTGGAATTGCCTTGTTCTTCTCTGTTTTTTCCCCCCAAAGCAAACAGATTGTATTTAATGTAGCTCCGCTCAGTTCCTTAGTGCTTGTGAAAGCAATGTGAGGGCAAGAGCCATTCTTTAAAGCCTGCGCAGAGGGAGGTGGTAACATCAACCGGTGGAGCTCCCGCGGTCGCAGCAAAGCCTGGCTTTCCCGTGGGGGGATGGAGCCTTCTCGCTGGGCTCAGCTGGAAAAGCAGATACCAGACCCCATGGTGGAGACCTTAAAAAGCAGCTGTGGTACCTGAGTGTGGCCATTCAAACAGCAAACAAGGCGAATTATTCAAGGACCAGAAAATGCTCCTTAAGCATGTGGTGGCTTGAGGGGGGAGGAACCCCCAATCAACGAAAAAACAAAGAAAAAAACCACCCCAACCTGGAACGCCTTTGTGTGGAGTTGCAAAGTCTGGGCTGATCGGGGACCCTGTTTGTGCCAATGGACGGGAACACAGGGTGGTCCCCAGCTCTGGCTCTCCCCACCATCACAGGTGTCCTCGCCCAGGGCTGCAGCCCCATGGGCTGGGTGGAAGCTGAAACCTGGCTTCAACCCAGCCTTGAGCCCTGAAGTTAGGACCTGAGGAGGACGGTGGGCACAGTCTCCGGCCGACATTGCATTCTCCTGGGGAAGGAGGGATGGGATCAAGTTTGTTCGCGATCCAAAACTCCCCAGAGGCTGCCACTGTTTTCAAGGAGTTTTGAACCAGGTTCCCGGTTTCATTCTCTGTCAATACAGCACCCGAGCAGCCGTACATGAGGAAAGCAGAGAAAGCTTTCTTTTCTGACCACGCAAATCACGCATTTCAAATCTTTCCGTAATCCTAGCGATGGATAAAACAAAGCCCCTTTCTCTCCAGGCTGCAGAATTGGCATGACAGGCACTAGGAAATCTTTCGCCTCCTTTGCCCCCGCTTTAGGAAAGAACAATACGCCCTGATGAAAAGTGTGTGCGCACTGATGCCAGGAAGCTTTGAAACCAAGTCAGGAAACTGTCTGATCATGAGCATTAGAGTCTCTCTCCTGTGTTCGGTTTTCATCAGACTTTGCTGTGCTCACGCAGGGGAGGCGAGTCAGCCGCTGCTCATCTCTGCAATCCAGGCAGACGCCTTTATTGTTTTCATCCCACCACTATGATAGCGACAGAAGCTCAGGGAAGAAAATGCCTGAGGCAAATAACCGGCGTCATGCATCAACTGCTGATGAAAAGGTTCTGCCTACGCGTTCGGGAACATTTAGTTTGGACCAGGAAAAGCGAAAAGTCATGCCATCCTCTAACGTCCATTAATCCATCTTCTGTGATTTCTGCTGTGGGTACTCTGTTTTCCTCTGGGGACCTAACTTTTTATTTAGTCATATATTCACGGCTGCTGCCGCCGTTGGCTCGCTGTTGCGTGCATTAACTGCCCTTGAGCGGAGGAATGTCTCCCAGAAGGCCTCATCCTTTCTCTGCACCAGATCATAACTTCTTTAATTGCTGCTGATTGCTGTCGTTAACTTGCTGCTGGCCTCATCCCCTCCGCTCTCCCTGTGCAGAGCAGAACAGCCTGACCCCGCATCGGGCCCCGTGTCCCCACTGATACTAATCTGGACTGTGCAACAGGACCAGTCAAAGTACCCCCTCCAAGGATCCCCTTTCTCTTTCTGAGTCAGAAATTAAAATTATCAGAGCAAAGAAGGGTCTGGCAGGAGCTGCGGGACAGAACCACAAATCTATCAGCTTGGTGGTGGCTGTTTGCAAACGGTGCATGAGTACAAGATTAAGGCTTTGACTGCTTAAACCAGGGCACGCAGGCTGCAACTTTGACCAAAGTTGTGTATTTTTGCTGCAGCTTGGTTTTAAAAGCTTTTAACGTAGAGGCACGATATGGCTCAGAGCCCCAGGGGCTAACAGCCACAGGTAGCTGTGTATTAAGCTGTTTTACCTAAGGAAGTTGTGAGCTTCCAACTACAGGTATCCCATGGCCATAATATAGAGGATAAGTCCTGTTTTCTGCCACCTTGATGGTAAGAAATTGAGAATCAAATTGTTTCTCCTGTTATCCTTTTTCAGTTGTTGCCATGGCAAAACCCCAGAGAGGAAGGGTGCGGGGGGCGTGGGGAGAGGGGTTGTACCAAACCGTTGGAATATCAACTTTTCTCTGAGATTGCTTAAAAGATGTGTTCAGGTCCTCAGTGTCACCGAGATGCTTGCATGGAAGTAATCTCACATGTACGAGCAGCTCTGAAGAGCACAGCCCAGAAGACTACTTACAGGGCCGGTTATTCAAGCAGGGAATCAATGTGCAGTGAGATAGGGAGACAGAAAAAATGTATTTATATCTGTATTCAGGTAACAGTTCCCTTTTTCCATACTTCATCTGTTGTTCTTTGGGATGTTTTCCAGGTTGCATCAAGTGAATTTCGATGCTCCCACTTGTGAAGGCAAGCGCCGAGAAAAGCTCTCCTTGATAGGGGACTTCTCCTCTTCGGCAGAGTTCTTCGTCACCATCGCAGTCTTCTCCTTCCTCTACTCGCTGGCTGCCACCGTGGTTTATATCTTCTTCCAGAACAAGTACCGTGAAAACAACAGAGGGCCTCTAATTGTAAGTACGGATTTGCAACATTTTCAGGTGTAGGTCTTCATCTCTGGCTTTTTTGGTGGCTGTGGCGTGGTCTGGGACATCCAAGTGGCCCGATGCCCAAACATCTCTACGTTCACCTGTTTCTATACCTTAATGGTGATTTAAACTTTTAACATCAAGGGTAGCAGAGACTGTTGTGGGCGGAGCATGGTCTCAGTCTTGTATGTACTGGTGGGATTCCCTGCTTCTCTCCCACTGCCTGCAGCGATGATGTTCACACAAATAACGAGCGTGTAGGTGGGTGATTGCAGGGCTGGGGTCTGAGCCACATGTGTGTGACAGCACAGCTTCATCAGTGGGGAAAAAAGGGAAGAGGAGACCTAAAGCATCATCCTAGCAGACGAATGAAACCATGCCCGTGACCAAAGCCTAGCCAGGGAGATTGCTCATTGCTAATTACTGCTGGGTTCAGCCAAATTATTTTGCTCTGGAGAATTACGTGGCTGGTTTTCCAGTCTTACCCTGAGCTCCCAGCACATTCCTGTCTCCACTGGTTTATGAGGCTCCTTTCTTTCCAGTTATCATTCTATGCGCCCATAAATCTTTGCCTGTTCGTGCCTTTATTTTTCTTTTTACTGATTCCTGAAGGCTTGTGATAAAAGGCAAGTGCTGCTGTGCATTTGTTTTCTTATAAATCAAGACTGTAAAGGCAGGGAGAGCTGTTTTGTTCTAGGTGTCCTTTACCTGTTCATGCATCGTGCCCCGACATCCACCCCTTGGTCTCACCAGGCAGCTGCGGGCTGGTCCTTGGCTGCACCGAGGTTGGGTCAGGTCTCTGCGCCTGCGGGCTGTCCCTTCCGCGGGCAGCCCTCTCCTCCATGACTGCGAGGATAAGGTTACACCAAAGCAGAGGAGATATTTCTCTAAAGTCTTGGCATGAGGAGGAATTCAAAGGGAAGGCAGTAGGAGGTTAGTGAGCACCAGCGTAAGTTCTGGCTTTAAGAAAAAGCTAAAGTTTATGATTGACAGAAACCAGAGGTTTGGCTGAGACTTGTACTTTAAATGACTGAAAGCCACCGACAAAGAGCATCAGAAAAATACAATAGAAAGGAAAATAAATCACCAGCGCAGAAAGGCTGTACCTGTTAAAGGAAATAACTACAGTAACAGTAAGTAACACTGTAGGAAGGTAATCTTAGCAGCACGGGGTTTTGAGGGAAAGATTTTCCTGCTGCAAGGAGATGCGAGTTGTTTTATTTAAGTTTGCATAATTCAAAACCTGATGAATTGTTACAGAAGGAAAAATTCTCATCAAAGGAAATGAATCGTCTTCATTTGGGGGTTGCTGGGACCTTTTCTGTCTCCCTAGAAAATGGTGAGGAACGGAGGGGAAATCTTCGCAGAGGAGAGGTAAAACAGGCAAGATAAAGGGGTCCCTATAGAAACAGTAAATAAATCAAGTGCCTTGCTTCTGCTTGATTCAGTTGATACCAAGTAATATCTCATTTCAAACTGTCTCGTCAAAGGATTAGTTGCAGAGATCTACCACTGTAATTTTCTTGTGGAAAATAATTCTTTCTTTTCACCAACTACATTATCCTGTGTAGCAAGAGAAAAAGGAAAGAGGAAAAGATAGTACTTATATGTCAGATAGTGATGTGGCCGTTTGCCGTTGTCCAGGACTTTCCTGATAGAGCTGCTGCAGTCGCGTTTGTCGCAGGATGCACGGTGCAATCCACTGCAGCATTAACGTGGCTTTGATTTAATTTGTTCTGTGTAATGGATTGTAATTGAATCTATAGGTTAAATTTAACTGGTGTCTGTTACCAAAGTGGCTGTTTGCAATTTCCCAGTCTTTATACCAAGCCTAAATGACCTTATTTGTTCAGAATATAAAGGTGCTTCTGTGTGTCCTGCAACAAAAGCAGCTCCTGCTGGTGAGTGGTGCTGGGAAGTGGCTTAGGGTTATGCTCAGTTTGTGCCTGCTCCAGCATCTCCTCTGCACTGCCAGCTCCGTTGTGTTGGGTATTTTTAGAAAAAAGACCCTTTTTCACATGGACAACGTCCCTGCTGGTCTCTACCCAGTGCAATGATTGCAGCATCGCAGCCTGGTTGGGACAGGGTGAGTCCCACCCTGCAGTGGAGAGGTAGGGAAAATGCAGAGCCCCAGGCAGAGGACAAGGGAGCAGCTGGAGGCAGGAGGAATTCAAGGGTCAAGGGAAACGGGGCGCAAACCAGCTTCCCACGGCTGCCGGATCCACCTAAGGGATGTAACGCCTTGTGCAGAGGAGGCAGGCGACGCATCCTCCAGCTCCGGGCAGATGCTACACTGAGCTGACGTACCCAGCAAGATCACACGTACATCAAATCAGATGTGTGAGTATGGCTCATCCCTGAGATTTATTTTTTTTTTCCTCCCAAAGAAAAGTGCTGCAGAAGCGTGGGGTGCTTTGTGCGGGCCTGACTGCAGCCAGCAGTCACTCAGCACGCGTCGCTGCAGGTGGCAGGGCAGTCCTCGCTCCAGCCTCCTCACCCTGACTCAGGCACCATTTCCAGACTACCAGTGTTTTGCCTCTTCATGAAGAGTTAGAAGATGATAGTTTCATCCGTCCTTGCTTCTGTTCTGCTGCAGCGCCTGATCACAATCTCATATTTAAAACTGTCCCCATTTTAAGCTTTCTACTTCCTCTTGGCTTGATATTTGCTCAGTCTGGGATGACATCTGCCTTTAAGCGGCACCCTCTCAGAGCTGGCTGCCTTTCCTCCTGACGAATCTTCAGGGTTTGAAAAAGGAGTATGACAGGAGGAGTAGAGAGAGGGGGGGTGGGGAAAACAACTTTCACTTGAAATTTTAAAGTACTTTTTGAAAAAAAACCTTTGCACAGGCAGTCAGAGCACCATCAGCGCGTTGCCAACTTGCAGTGGTCTGACTGGATGCAGAATATATGAATTATGAAGAATTTAATGACCACTAAGTCACAAGAAAGTGGCGGAGAAAATTTCGGTCACAAATGTTTCAAGTTTACCTTGTTTATACAAATATAGGGAAACCCAACTGCATGTGCTGAGATCTCAGCGAAGCATCACTTTAACTGTGGAAAAATATTTTAACGTTCAGTGTGAAGTGAGACATCATGGCAAGGAAATGTTTCCAGCAGGAGAAGCCGTTAACTCCTTCCGCGGCTGTTTGGATGGCACCGGTGTGTTTTATTCGCTGTGCAGTGAGCCATGTCTGTTGCTAACGTTGACCATGAGGTTTTGGGGATAAAAAAATATTCCTTTCGGTCGCACAGGGCCCTGGTTGTGTTACTCGTCTGCGATGGAGGTGGGAGTCCCCCCTTCCCACAGGGCTGTCAGCAGCCGGCCCTTGCTGCCTGCACCCTCCCCGGCTCCGTGGAGAGATCATTTGGGGGGGTTAATACTAAATAGATAAACCAAAGAGAGGACCTTGTATTCCCAATTCCTAAAGGAAAAAGGAGCAGTTTACCAGGGATTAAATACTTAATAGATAAATGCAATGTGTTTCAGAGCTCTGCAAGCCACAGCTGTGATTTTAATTCCGTGGCAAACTCTCGCCCTATGCATGTGTACAGCGAGGAGCCGGGGCTTCCCTCCGCGGTTCCAAGTGCAAGCCCATTTCTGAAATGAGTGATCAGTGCTCCAGAGCCAGAGACATTTTAAAGAAATTAATTGGAGATTAATGAATCCGACGTACGAAATCTCACCGGTTTTCAGTATATCTGCACCTCTAAGCCTGACTTAGGCTGATTTCCGCTTGTGTTCCGCCATGTGCCCTGGGGAGGCATTGCTCGTTTGCAATGAGAGCTGAGAGGAGCTGCACCCTGCGACTGCCACCCCAAGCACCTCTGTCTCAATGCCCCGTTTCAGACCTATGTGTTTGCAGCTGCTTGCAAGCAGAGAGTAACCGACCCAGAAGTTAGTCCTGTGCAGAAGATTTAGGGGATCAGGGGTAGATGCTTCCATCTCTCTCTGGAGTGGGAGAATAAAGGAAAGAATAGTCACGGTCAATATGTATCAGTACCCATCACTCAGACTTCTTACTTCTTTTTCCATGGTTTCTATACCCGATATGTACTCTATTTAAAACCCGCACTCAGATAACTCCGTCCCTGTGTGCCTTCAGGTTTGTCTCTGGGAAGTTATTGTCCATGAAAAATCACATGCGTTTTTGTATAAATGTAAACCACTTTATTAGTATTCCAACCAATTAATATAAAAGCAGAAAATGATTTAGCCAACAAAAGTGACTGACATAGCCCTGAAAAGAGATCTTTCATTTTTATAGCGATTACTTGATAATCTCATTCTTATGGTGCATAAAGATGCTTACATGTAAGAAGATGAGATCTTTCCTTTGCATCTGGAGTCCTGTGAATAATCACATTAAGCAGAAAGGCATTTGGTTCTTTACATATGTTGCGGACCAAGCGAGTTAAGTACACTCCTAGGCCGCTCTTTGGAGATGTCTTTGATTAGACATGTTTTATTTCCTCCCCTTTGTCCAGCTTTCTAGAAACAGATATGAAAAGAATAGAGAGCTATCTGTAAAAAACAAAGACTGAATCATTTGCAGTTAAAAAATGAAATTATGAATAACCTGAATAATTCTTTGCATTTTAAAGAGCTGTTTCAGCCTGCTTTTGTCATCTCCTTTCTGAAACACCAGCCACAGTGACCTTGCTGTACATGCTGGTGCCTCCCAAAGGGCTCTGCACGTCCCTGCCAGAAGCAAGCTCGCAAGGCCATAAACCATGGCAAGAAGTGTGTAATTCTTTCAAAGCTTCATTCTGCAGAAAATCTGGGGTGGGAGATGGTTCAAACCAAAAAAGAGGTAAAACGCCACCATAGGAAGGCGTTCGGTGCCTGCAGCGACCTGCTGTTGGCCACTTTCCCGGGCCGGGGCTATGGCTCTCGCTGGGGTGGTTCTTGAGTTTTTAGGTTGGTGGTGACTGTGAAAGCAAATTGTCTGAGTGTTTTGCCCCTCCTGGGGTAAGGAAACCTCCCTCTGCTCCCCCATGGCTGTGCCTGAAACCTGTTAGCAGTGCCGTGGGGCTCAGCAGGCTCTGGCTGGGAGGGTTTATAGGCTTTGGCGTTTGAGGAGTTGCTCCCTTGTATGCTGTAAACGTATGAGAGGGTTTTGTCAAATGAAAAGGTTTTGTAGCACGAGCATTAGCGGATGGAAACGCTTGTGGAGAGGCACTGAAAGCCCTGCGTGGAAGCCAGTTACGGGGCCAGCAGCTGCGGTTCGGGGAGGGAGGAGGGACCTCGAGCGCGGCAGGGATGCCAGGCACCCTCCGGCCAGGCCAGAGCTGAGGTTTTGCCCAGGGCCATTGTGCCAAATGTGGACAACGCTGGCCCGGAGGGAGAGCAGGGCATGGAGAGCGAGTGGGGACACGTGTGTCACAGCGCTCTGGGGGTTGCTGAAGCCAGCGACCAGCTCAGGGCAGGCGAAACGCGTCCCCTTCCCCAGCAAACAACCAGCGTCTGCAGATGCTTTTGGCTGGGTGAGATTGTGCTGGACACTGGGGGATCCGAAACTGTGCTCGGGAGGCTTAAGTGGCTGCCCCCTCCAAAGACAGGGCATTTTGCAGAAGCCAATAACTTGATAGCAAGGAGAAACGTTTCAGTTAACTTGAAAAGAAAAGGCATTCACAGTTCTATTCTAAAACATGTAATATATAAAATTGTTCCAAGTAGGCATTTTTGGCAAACTCAATAATAGCAAGTTTCAACTTGAAAAAGGCAGCAAGAATATTTATTTTTTTTGTTACTCATACTTCAGGCTCTTAAAAACTCCCTCCTTGGATATTCAGCATATTTTAAATCCTGTTTTCTGCTTTCTCCTACACGTTCCTATTTTGCCTCCTTCCCAAAGGCACCTGTAGGCAGACCAAAGTATCTCAGCTGAGATCTGAGAAAGAAACTTCGCAATTAGGAGTATAGTGTAACCATAAAACAATACAAACTGAAGAGATCTGTAGAAGCCATTTCAAGAGAGCAACTACAAAAATTACTTTGTTCCAAAGGAAAAAAAAAAAAATCACCCATGCTATGGGGATATTAAACATTCAAATGCAGGATTTGTTTTAGTATGCAGACACTCTGGCTTTAATTACCAAGGAGAAATTCCCCAGATAGACATTAAGCCACAGAACAGCTTAGCTTGAAATTCACTTTTATTTTCAGCATGTCATTATCTTGTAACTCTGTTCCACCCAGAGCTGTGAAAATGTTCAGCCAGAAATCCAAACCCACTTGAAAACAGGAGAGGTTCAAGTTCCAGCCAAAGCTGAAGGTTAGCAAAGATTCAAAATAAATAGGAAGATGCAAGTTTGCTCTAGTGGTATATTTTGCTCCTTGCTCAGCAGAGGAGACGGAAAAAAATCCTCCAAGAGCCTGAGTCCAGCCATGTAGCCTTGGTGAGAGCACCCGCTGAAAAATTCCTTGTGCTTCGTTAGCCTTTCTGTCCTGTCTTCTTCACAAGCTGTTGGTCTTGTAACGTGTTTCTGGGAGCAGTTGGAGGGGATGGATGGTTTCTTCCCCAGGTACTGCTGTGTGATCTTTCCCTTTTGGCTTGGTGTGTTTCTTGCACCCAGACAGACTTTAGAGTTTTCAGAGCAGGGACCCGTTCCCCAAGGCTTTGAGCTGCTCTCAGGGGAATTTGGGGCAGAGAGGGCAGGATTGAGTGGGGTTAGGCATGTGTGGAGACCCTGGTGCAGGGGAGCAGAGGAGGTCAGCAGAAGGCTGGAGGATGGGGTGAGATGGAGAAGACAAGACCTGAGAAATAACATCAAATACTTAGTCCCTTTAAGACCAGCCCCTCAACTGCACAGTGCTCTTGGATGTTCCTGGCAGTTACTTCATAGCCCAAGACAGGAGCTACTAGCAATTAGAGTGAGGGACTCGTGCAGATTGCAGTCATTAGTGCCACGAGTTGTGCAAATGCCTCACCAGCATGGGGTCACGTTCTGTGAGCTTGACAGCAGGCCTGAACCTCTCCTGCTGTCATCTGCCTGAAGAACTTCGCTCGCTTTTAAAACTTCCCTCTTTTTAGCAGGTTTGAGCTCCTACCTTGTGTTAGTTTTGGTCAATTTGCATCTGTTTGCTTCAAATTTCTACCTGCTGTTATGCATTTATTTTATTGTTATTGCCAACGCACTGATTGCAGAGCTTGATTTAGCTTGCAAAGTCTGATAGTGTGGTGGCATTGAGAGCGAGCTGCTTGTCATTTAAAAAATGTATTCCCCAAAACTCTGGTGCGTCCCCGTCTATTGTGTCAGTCAGAACCTATATGCAGGTTGGCATCCAGGTAGAAACGTGTCAAGCCTCATAGCAAATAAAGAGCATATCCCATCATAATCCATATCAGGTTGCATCAAGTGAATTTCTACCAGCTGGAATTTTTAGGAAATGTTTGCAATTGAACTGTTGCCTCTGGGAGTCTGTTTCTCATTCAGTTACTGCTAGGACATATAAGATACAATAATTTCTTTTGCTGGAAATCTCCCTGAGAAAAAAAATTTCTCTGGGCTATATGCCTCTGCCTACCCGGAGTCTCTTTGGGTGTTAAGATAGTTGTCAGCTCCTGGGCTTCACGCTCTTGAAGAGAGCCCATTTGGCCAGCATAGAGGGAGGTCAGAGGAACTCGAAGCTCGGCAGCAGACAGAGGCCTGCAGAAAACAAATTGTGGCACTGTTAAAAGAGAAGGATGTATCTTTTGGGAAAGCATCCAAGCACAGTTAATGTAATCCCGTCTGCGTGAGCGGAAAAATCCTTTGTTCGTGGCTCACTTGTGCGGCTGGTTTATTGACTGGTGCGTCTTCCATTGTGGTAGAAGCTCGTGTCCTCCGTCCCTCAGGTGCCGCAGAGAGCTCCTTCCCCAAATGTCAGGTGTTCTTGTAGAAGAGGAGAATGATGTTTCCCAGGGATCGCTTATTTCTTTGGATAGCAACCCGAAATGCTGTGTTCTTAATGAACATTTCTCTTCCTTTCATGTACACCTTTACTTTGTAAGGGGGAAGGGGAAGCAGCCCCCATGGGAGGTGGGATATCAAGACGCAGCGATGCAGTTAGTGGTATGTTAGACTTTGGCACCTCTACCATCTGTTGTGGGCTGACAGATGGGATGGAACATGACAGCAGAAAGGCTCTTCTGTTTTAGCAAGACACAAGAAAGCTTGAAAAATCACACCTCCTCCCTTCTTTCCCCCCAAACCCACACAACAACAGTGTCACTTGGCCACTTGTTCTGGCTAAGACAAGGAGAAGTTTATGCCGGTGGATGCTCCTGAGAGTCTTTCGAGGGAAAAGTGAGCAGAGTGGTTCAGAGCAGAGCTGCTCTGAGGCGCTGGATCCTGGAGGGACTGCTACCCCTTCTCCCCTCTTTTCACGTGGATGGGAATCAGGAGCAAATGCTTTACCAGGACAGAGAGGAGCTGAGGAGTCTCCCTGTTTGGCATGTCTCACTGTTTATTTGTTCGCTCGTGATAATTAGCGGCTGCACGGCTTGTGCAGCAGGGACATTTGGCTTTACCTGTAGCTGGTGAGAAAACCCCTCATCTGGTAGCTGAGGATTAGCCAGTTTCAGGTTCCCCCTGAGATGCTGCTGCGGATGGAAACGCCTCCTGTTGGAAACCTGCCCTGGCTCTCTGTAGGAGTACCCAGGGCAGGAGGCAGCCCTCAGGAGGGCCCGGCTCCTTT
The DNA here is from genome assembly GCA_013396915.1 of Stercorarius parasiticus. NCBI lineage: Eukaryota > Metazoa > Chordata > Aves > Charadriiformes > Stercorariidae > Stercorarius > Stercorarius parasiticus. The sequence continues at coordinate 161,318 of VWZL01005283.1, read as the reverse complement.
CCAGGCATCTATGCTTTTTTAATTGATCCCAATTCATCAGCCAGGTGCCGTGAACAGCCCGATTTCCAAGGCAGCATCCTGGCTACCCACCACACACTTGTGGGAATGTGGCCTTGGGGTCGGAGATGCAAATGGCAGCCGAAGGGCTCTGCCCCGTTAGGCACGTCAAGCACTTCTGAAAATTAGCTCTGTAGGCGATGACAGTAATCGCAACCTTCCACGAAATAACAAGCTCTTGTTTTTTCTCTCCTCTGACGCAACCTTTCAGTTTTCTGGTGATTTTTAATATATTTTCTTCTTCCCAACGGACACACCAGTATAATGCTTCTAACTAATTTGTCTTTTAGGATTTCATTGTGACAGTGGTCTTCTCATTCTTGTGGCTAGTGAGCTCATCTGCTTGGGCTAAAGGACTGTCAGATGTAAAGATTGCGACCGACCCAGACGAAGTGCTATTATTGATGTCTGCCTGCAAACAGCAGTCCAACAAATGCTTGCCCGTTCGCAGCCCTGTTATGTCAAGCCTCAACACTTCGGTTGTAAGTGACTTTGATTACTTCTTCTCACCGTTACCTTGCGAACATATTTTCATCTCTTTTTACCCGTGCGTTGACCTAAATCGGCTGCTGTAAACCAGTTAGCTGTAAAGATTTAATTGGAAGTAGAGTCTTGCTGCGGGGAAAGGCAGAGCGTGACCCATGAGAGGTCTCCGCCATGGAGCAGGAGCGGGACGGGCGTGCAGGGTTGGGGTGGGGAGAAAGCACAAAGTGTCTGTCCAAGTGCATCGCTTGGCCTGTCTGCTTTCAACTTGCTCGCTGCAGCGCTTTTGAAAAGGGTCTGTGCGCTCCTTTAGGAAGAAAAGGTTTTGTGCCGTACAGTTTCCTTTAAAAATCACTCAAAAAGCAACGTAAAATTGGTCTTCAGAATGTTAAAAAAAAAAAAAAAAATCACTTTAGGCCAGCAGAGCAGTTAATTTCTCTCTTTTAAAAAAATTTCTTTCAATTGTATCTTTCCACAGTTTCTTTGAACTAAATTGTTTTCAAACAAAAAAAAAATATTTTGGCCTAAAAACTCAACTGTTTTTTTGAAGCAAAAAGGAAAACAGACACCTTGTGAGCTATAGCTAAGGGAAGTGAATTTAGGAATTTGCTCCAAAGCTGAGAAAATTTTCCGGCAGGTTTTGGGAGAAGGATGGGCTGGGAGCAGCGGCGATGATTGAACTCGATGATGTGAAAGGTCCCTTCCAACCTAGCCAGTTCTATGATTCTGTGACTTCTCCCAGGAGCGTCTGGGGTCCATAACGTTAGGTGAGCTGTGAGACAGCGGCTGCCCGGTGACGAGCTTCTCTTCTCCCCACCTAGGTCTTTGGCTTCTTGAACTTTATCCTCTGGGCAGGCAACATTTGGTTTGTGTTTAAGGAGACAGGCTGGCATTCCTCGGGCCAGCGGCACCCTCCAGACACCATGGAGAAGCAGTCCAGCAGCTACAACCAAGGGGGCTACAACCAAGACAGCTACGGGCCGACCGGTGGCTACAACCAGCCGGGCTCCTACGGCCAGGTGGGTGAATACGGCCAGTCCCAGAGCTACGGCCAGAGCGGGCCCACCTCCTTCGCTAATCAAATTTAGGGTTCACGCAGCTCTTGCATCCCTCACGTGTAGAGGTTTAACAGGTCTCAAGTTTCAGTGGCGCCAGATTTTTAAGGGTTTCACATAAATTAATACTACAACACGGTGTTTAATGTCGATTGAAGATCTAAGCCTACCTCCTGAGACAGATGGGAGGTGGCCGGTGGGCTGGAGTTGGCCTTTTTTGTCCCTGATTAATCAGATACAGGGGATATGCTCATCACGGGTGGTGACCTGGAGTCAGTGTTGTAGTACATACTGTAGAGATAACTTTATGGTAGTTTTGTATGTGTTAAGATGGTAGAAGCATTTTGTAGCCTCAAGTCTGTAGTATTTAATATGCATAATATAATTGAATTTCCTTCTGCATTTTGGTGAAAAACGAAAAGTGTTTTACTATTATTTCTACAGATTATTCTGTATATCCATGCATGTAATATTGCACCTAAATTTTCAAAACTGCCTGTCTGTGACTCTTCAGAGCATTTGTTTTGGTTATACCTTTTTGTTTCAGAAGATTTTACTCTTATTTCAGTTAACTGAGTCATCCGTAATCTAGTGCATGGATAAGCGGTTTCATACTACCAAATGTCTGGACTGTGTAAATGGAACTTCTCAACTTCTGCCACTACGTTTTGTTAAATGTATGTTTAAAAGAAGTATGCATCTTTTATATATTTTGCAGAGTTGAATATATATGGCTTACCCAGGTTCTGAATGCTTTGTAACTAAAATGTTTTTCCTCGAAATGGCATTCAGTAGTATATATGGTACCTGACCAATGTTTATTCCATTTAACTCAGCTAAGTATTCATTCTATAAATCACTATTTCTATGGATGTTTTGTGAATCTTTTAATGTGAGCTGTGGAAAATAAGGACCAAGTAACTGTGTTATATGTTTACAAAGGTATTTATTTAACTAAGATAACAGAGGTGCAGATATCAGTATACAAAACCGTGTGTGAAAATGCCCTGCTGCTTAATACAGCAAAACATGAAAACCGCATGTATTTTTGTGACCTTACAAAGCATAAATATTCCTTTATATCCTCTTACTATAAGAAAACCTTTCCATCCGTGCTGTTTCAAGATTGTTAGATATCCCTCTGTTCTGTCGCTGCTCTGAGCGCTAGCTTGGTGCTACTGGAGAATGTAACTGGATTGACCAAATAACCCAGGCTCAGAGGAATTCATCCTAAAATAGCCCGAGCCAGACGTGTAGCCCATTCGGATTTCTCCCTGGGAAATTCAGCCCTTCCTCACTACAGCCTATGGGACACATTGATACAAATGAAAGCCGGAAGCACAATACACTAATCAAAACTGATCATCTGCATTTCTAAATCAAAGTGTATCAGTATATAATCTTATTGTATGAGCTGTAATGTTGAAAGCATCTTAGCTTAAAACAGCTTAGTCTCTTCTATGATTGTTGTAACCAATTTATGGCTACTCGGTGGATGAATCTATATTGTGATATCTATTTGACCCTAATAAAGTTATTGCATACAATGCACGTTTTCAGAGTATGTTAATGCTAAATTGTCACTGCAAAATACCTAAGAAGAAAACCATTAAAGATAAATAACTGTTCCTGTGCTTGACCTTATTGGTCATATTCTTACTGTTTTCTAACACTTTTATGAGGACTATTTTAATGTACAGTGGAGTACGACACTTCTGCAGACGCTTGTCATTAAAGGTCAGTATCGCAAGTTTAAAAAAAATATTAAAACTTTGCAATTTAATACCTGCCTGCCTCTTTACCCCTCTTTCCACCTGTCAGCAGGACTAGCCCAGTGCTGTGCTAACTATCCCAGTTGCTGGATAGCCATGTTTGAGCTGTAGAGAGGACAAACTGGAATATCTAAATGTTCTGGTATTGCGCATGGGAGCAAAATACAGTTTTCTGGGTCAATGAAAAATTTTATTTTGGCTTTCAGTTCTTTTGTTCCTTGTTTTTTTAACTTTGGAAAAAGTTAGATATAGCAAGCCAGGCGAAAGTGAAATCTGTGTGTGTGGCAAGGGATGGGGATGGGATGTATGCTCTTCATGCCCCCTCCCACATAGTCCTACTTCTCTTTTTTTTTTTTTTCTTGGAAAAAAAATCCGTTTTGTGTTAGTTGATCAGGAATATCCCAGGTTGGGTCATCTAAGCCTCTCCACTAGAAAGAGATAGAGTTTTTTGTGTCAACTAGCTTTCTCTTCATCAGCTTTTCCACCTAGATCAGCTGGATTGCATTTCCAAACTTTTTTATCCAATGCTGAGGGTTAGAAACTTAAGTTTTACTTAGATTCATTCCTGCGTTTCAAACAAGCTGAAATTCTTGTGTAACCATGTGAGCACAGGAACTGCAGCGTTCAGACCCTCAGGAGTTGACACCCCTGGAGAAAGGGCAGTTTCTAATACACGATTGAGGACAGAATCAAGATTATGACTTATTTTGGGTATTATTTGCATAACTCTGAATCTCAGATTTTCTCATGAAGGACAGAGCTGGTGGAATAGTTGGCCAAAGTAGTGAAAGAGGCCCATGTTTTCTTGAAAGTCTTGCCCTTTGCTTTACCGAGTTGTCCGGCCATTCATAGGTCTGTTAGCTCCTTGCTGCCATGCAGAACAGTTGAGCTGGTTTGAGTCCTTTGGGGACTATAGTCTTCACTGTGAATTAGGAGGGATGAAAAATCTCTTCATCTATAGCTTCTCAGATTAATATAGTATGGCAGCAGACAAAGTGAAAACAAAAAATGATGCATGCACTTGCCTGTGCTATATAAGAAAATGTAACTGAGTGTTTTCTCCGTGTTCCTCTGGATTCGAGTCTTATCACATCCTTCAGAAATCGTTGAGAAATTTGAAGTTTATTTGAACTGGGAATAGTGACTGTATAGCAAAGTGTTGAGCTGCAAGATGGAAAAGACTGTATTTGATGTTTCCTGGGTTTAAGACAAATAGCTGAGTAAACTCGAGCATCCTCTGTGAAACTGCTGCTGGCAGACTGATTGCTTTCCTACTTCATCATTAGTGAGTATCTCTGCCAGTTAGTTAAATAACTAGGTCAGCCTGGGAAAAAACATGTTCCTTGATCTGCTGTGCTGTCCCTCCTGTTTTCCCATGTGTTTCTCTTTATAGCCCATTTCTCAGCTACCCAAGATGGGAGCGTATTTGTGTCATCAAACACAGAGCTGTGGAGGAGAGGCAGGTACCTCTGCCTAGCAGGGGAGGTGGGAGCACAGGACTTTCTCTCCAGGTGCCTCAGAGGCCAAGGCGGAGGTGTGCCCACACGCTGTTTTAGGGTTTCCCCGTTGCTCTTGACTGGGGAGGGGATGCGCTTTGCAAAGCTGCAGCATCATCCCCTCCATGGAGAGGGCAGGGAGCAACCGCTGTGGGTACCCGGTGGCTCTGCAGCCTGCTTTGCTCCCTGCCCAGCACATCAAGGAGACAAAGAAGAATTTAGATGCAAATCCAGCCCACAGGGCCATGCCCTTATGTGACAGGTATTTATTTATTGTGCAATACAGATTAAATCTCCTTCACCAAGGCCATCGAGCTGCCCATAGCAGAGCCTCGGCGGTGGCCAGGACTTGGAGAAAGTTTGTGCTCCTGTTGCATGAATTCATATCGCAATTGCCTGACCTGATTAGGTTAATTATTTCCAATCTGTATATGCTCTCAATTGGAATGAGCAATTCAGGCTCTAGCTCTGAATTATTCTTGGCTGAAGCTCTGATGTAGTGATGAAAGAGGCAGTTGCATGCAACACGCACTGCATCCATCTATAGTCTGCTCCTGACGATATCTCCAGAGCTTCACAGTTGATATTACAGACAGATAAACAACTACCAAGTAAAAACTGCCATGTATTGTTTCATCCTTTTCTGAAAAAGTTCTTCTCATATTGTGCCATATCATGTCATAAGCATTTACTCTTCTGTCTACTAGTTTTAAGCCAGATTTGAGTCAAATTTTTTATATATGTGAATGGATGGGCTACTTAGCTTATGCTCTCCCTGACTTAACTATTGTTTTTCAGGGTTTCTTTTTATTCCCTCCTCCTACCAAACCCAAGAGCTTTTCCTCCTCCTTTTTTTCTAACAGCAGCAATAATCTATATTTTAGTATTAATATCTGGTGCTGATTGTCCCATCATTCATCAATAGCATACATCCTCAGCATGAACATCTTAGCATTTTGATAAGAATTCGTAATAGTTGAGCTGGGGGCGGGGGGGGAAGGGGAAGGCATCCCATTTGTTGCATTTAGCTGCCGGTTTCTTTCCTCACATTTTTATTGTTGTGTCCTTCTTTAATAAGATTTTAGCGTTTTATGAATATAGCTGCCTTTTTAAAGTCTAAACGTCCTGTAATAAAACATTTCTCAGGGGAAAAATTATTTGGTAATAGCATTTTCAGATTTCCCTCTGAAAATGAATAGCATACCAAAAATGTTGGGCTCATCCCTTATCCGTTAGATTTTCAAGGAAACCGAGGGAGCTGCGTGCCTGCACGCAGGGGGTCCCCGCAGCCGCTCTGCTCCCTGACAGCCCCCATATGAGGCACAAGCCTCATAACATGTCCGCAAAACATGTCCAAAGTGCTGCACCACGTCTGAAAAATGCCTGGACATGAGATGACAAGCAATGTTTCCCCGCAGACAGACCAGTTCTAATAACTTTTCTTAAATGGCTTTTTACCTGCTCTGTCTCAGCAATGGGATTCATAAATATTTTAATCATTCATGACCCCAGAGCTGAATTCCGGGCTGAGCTGGGTTATCTCCTGCATGTGCGTAGGGGAGAGGGGACGATCCGTCGGTGCCTCCCAGATGGGGTCTCCTCTGCACAGAGCCACCGAGCATGAGCGTGTCCTGCGGGACACCGGTTTGCGTCACCCGGAGGAGCGCTGGTCACAGTGTAACCATCAAGGACAAGAGAAAACGGCCTCAAGCTGCGCCAGGGGAGGTTTAGATTGGATAGTAGGAAAAATTTCTACACCGAAAGGGTTGTCAAGCATTGGACCAGGCTGCCCAGGGAAGTGGTGGAATCACCATCCCTGGAGGTGTTTAAAAGACGGGTAGACGTGGTGCTGAGGGACATGGTTTAGTGCTGGGTTTTGTCAGTGTTGGGTTGATGGTTGGACTCGATGATCTGAAAGGTCCCTTCCAACTTAGACACCTCTATGATTCTGTGATCAGGCAGCGGTCAGCAAACTGCGCCCAGCACAACCGATGCGGATAAATACCGGTACAGATTTCACCCTTGAGTGAAACCAAATTGACTATGAAGAGATGTGTTCAAAAAATCGCGATGAGCCAAGAGGCGGATGTTCCTGGGACGTAGGAACATCACTTACACCATCCCAGCACAGATGGGAGCAGCAGCAGCAGCATGAACCCCAGAAGGCACGGTGATGGAGAAACGAATGGGAAGGAAACAGTCTGTGATTTTGTTTATCCTCCTGGAATAAATGCAGGGGTTCAGGTTTCAGGATGCTTAGCAGTATGTTAGCATGGATAAACCAGCTACTGGTGAGCAGGAGCGAGTTTGCCTCTGCGACCAGAGGGGTGCAGTGGCCATTAGCTAACTCAAATTTGCACGAAGCAGACTGCTTATTGCAGCAGCACGGCTACCAATCCCTTCAGCTGGTTAGACCCCCCGTTAACCTGCGCGGGGTTGTGTCTCCTCCTTGCGTGCTGCCCTGCAGAGGAGGAGGAGAAGGTCCTCAGCGGGGCTGAGCCCTCTTGCCTGGGCAGGAGGGGCACGGGCAGCACCGCGGGCTGTGGCTGCTTTTGAGGGACCAACCGCAGTGAGCACATTAGAGCTGCTGCTTCTGCTGGCTTTCCCCATCTTAAGTAATTGATTTCAAAGGGATGGAGCAAGAGGAAAATAGGATAAGGCTGTGGCGGCCAGTCCTGCTTTGGGCTAAGATGGAGCTGTGGGGCTTCTCACTCTTGGCTCTTTGGAGGGACTCTTTATCAGGGAGTGTAACGATAGGACGACGGGTAATGGTTTCAACCTGAAGGAGGGTAGATTTATATTGGACATTAGGAAGAAATTCTTTACTGTGAGGGTGGTGAGCCCCTGGCCCAGGTTGCCCAGAGAAGCTGTGGCTGCCCCATTCCTGGAGGTGTTCAAGGCCAGGCTGGACGGGGCTTGGAGCAACCTGGTCTGGTGGGAGGTGTCCCTGCCCAGGACAGGGGCTTGGAACTAGATGATCTTTAAGGTCCCTTCCAACCCGAACCGTTTTATGATTCTATGTAAGATCAAAAGGGTTCGCTGAAGAAATTAAGTCAGAGTGGCTAACGGTGTGAAAGCATCTCCTGTTGTAGGTCTTCCCTCATGCCTCTGGCCCTCGGCTACACCTACCCACCGCGGGCATGCCCACGCCTGCCCCTGCCCAGTGTTGTAGGGTCATCTCTAAGGGAGCCAGGGCTCCGCCACACACAAATGTTTCGCAACATTAAGTCGTCTTGATTTGCAGAAAGTGCTTTAAAGAGGGTGGGAAAACCCTGGGAAAATACCAAAAGTGAAGTGGAGACCGCGGCTTTTTGCCGGTGGCGATTATTTTAAGTGAACCGCCTGGAAAGATTTTGCAGTTTTAAGTGTCGGGTGGCGTATTTTGAGCAGACAATATTGTTAGCGTGTCAAACGTGCTAAAAGTTGACCAACAAAAGCACCTGGCTATTTCAAACATAAATAGACCATATCAAAATAGATAGGGAGCAGATGGCCTGGCTCCCCGCACACCTTGCTGACCAGAATACATGAGCAACACGTACAGCCAAAATCTTGCTGTCTTCAAAGCTGATCATCTGCAAAGGCCAGGGTTATCCTCGTGCTACCCTTTATCTGTTAGGCACTAACGCTCCTGCATGCACTAATTAGTATATCCTAGAGGGATAATGTACCCTGGGCTTGCTTGAACTTGTTACTACCCCAGCAAAGCGAATCACCTGTTCTAGAGCTCAGCCTCTCAAGAGGCGGTTAGATGAAAAAACCTGCGAGCTGAAATCTGATCTGCGGTGGAAAGAGCCCAAAACGCAGAGGGCCGGCTTTGCCAGCTCCCTCGCAGCACTGCCTGTGGCTGATAAACATGCAACGGAGTCTGTTTCTCACTCTGGGTTTTACCTTGGATGCTAAGACCAAACATTGCCATTCTGCGGATTAACCGGGATGTAAGGCTTTTCATGCCTTGTTGTACGGTTCAACAGATGTGAAAGGGAATTATCACTTCAACACGATATCAAGACTTTTTTTTTTTTTAGCTGATGGCAGATTACTAAGCCTGAATTCTTGTTTAATTTTAGTGTGTTAATTGATGGGATAATGAGCATTGATTATATGTGTTTTGGCTGCGTCATTGCAATTACAGGCTCTGTTTTATTCATGAGCCAGTCCTAAAGAATGCACTAGAGATCTAAGACAGCTTAAACCTCTCAGAAAAAGGCTCTGAATTGTTTGAGTAATGACACTCTTAGATGGAAAATTAAAGGTTCTCTTTTCCCATGCTTTTTAAGATAATTAAAATCCAGGAACAGTAAGGTGGTGAACATCCTTATTCATTAGCCTTCAGTAATTTAGCTTCTACTAAATGAGGAAAACATTTTAATTCTCCAGGCCATCTGTTGCAGTCTCCTTTGCGTGTCCTGTTACATAAAGTCTCATCCTGGGCAGTTTTAACACCAATGTTGCATCCTTTCACCAGGAACGATGAGCTGGATGAGGTACTTGAAGTCACTACCTATTAACAGACCACCCTGGGATTAAAACGGCCGCTCGGTCTTTTAGGTCGAATTTATCCTGTCTAGACGCCTGTAGGCAAAGGATCTGCAGAAAGGAGACCGTGCACAGAGATAGGCAGTGTGACAAGCTGTGTGTTTTCTAATAGCGATATCCATGCCAATAAATAACAAAGTTCATCGAAGCCCTTCCAGTCTCTCTAATGTGCGACTGCTCTGCCATATGGCTCCGCACTGCTTTTGGAAGCCGGCGGCATCCATTCAGGTGGATAGGGAAGCAGAGGCTCCGTGCTGGATGCTGCTTTGCAAGCGGTTCGGAGGAAGAACAGATCTCCTCTTTGCACTGCGCCAAGGGAATTAATGTTAGAGCAGGAGCATGCTCACCTGGGATAAATGCTGTGTCAGGAATTGGGAAACACTTAGTTTCTGACCCCGTCTATGGGAACAACTCACTTTATAGCTTGGGGCAAGTTACATTAGCCCACGTTAGAAAGGTTTCCCATTAAAACGATAACGTGTATAGCCAAATGGATTCAGTGTCTTAGTTATTCCTGCTGCAAAGTTACATCCCTACAGACCTAAAAGGATTCAGACTCCATTCACGTGGTTCATTTCTGTCAAATTCTCACATAAAATAAAAGCCACGCTACTTGCCACCCCAGCAGTGCTGCCTTACAGGGGCTGCTTTAGACCGATGTATTTAGCCGGCTCCGTGATCAGCAGGTAGCACTTACGTTATTGATAGGGCCTGGCTGCAGGCAGGTGGCTTTGGCAGGGCAGAGCCTGAATTCACCTGTTTGCTGTTACTCGAGTTGCTTAGAGATCACAAACACCCTGGCCCCGAGATGTGTGGCTGCAGAGCCAGCGTTCCCAGCACCAAGCAGTACTCGGTCCATCAGCCAGCTCCTGCTTCCACCAAAAAAAGCCCTCCGGCCGCAGCAGGCATGCCCAAGCGGTAAGTCATTGCTTGGTTCTTTGCATCCCCGGGTGATCTGCCATTTGTCTTGAAATTCATTACCTGGATGTGTTTGTCTCTATCACAAGCAATATCTCTTCCGCTGCACGTTGGCTGCTCTATAATTAGTTTCCAGCACTTCAGCAAGAGCAGGCTTTAAGTTTTAACAGCAAGCAAGGGGGCGCTTCTCGTATGCGTGAGTCCTGCTGGAAATAAGAGCTGTGTGTCTGCTTCAAACTGGGAGCACTGGTGAGTGGGGGATGACAGACCCCTCTGTACTTCCCCGGGGATGGGCTTAAAACTGAGAAACTTCCCAGAGCTCTTTCATATTCTGAAGAAATCACTTGAAGGATGTGGCAATGTCGCTCTCTTAAAATTATTTAATAAGAACCTTTAATAACAACTCCAGGCTACTTGCTTAGGTGAAGAATGGGGAGCTGTGCGATGTTGTGTGCTGCTTGTAAAGGCCACTTCCCTTTCCGCTCTGTCTCCCTTCCCACCAGTCTCCCTTGGGAAGCCCTGATTTCCTGGGGGATTAAATGAAACGGAAATGAGCAAGCCTATTCATGGAGAAACTATATATACCCACAGAATGCACCGGGTGATAACTGTGCCTCTCTTCTCTCTCCCTACCAGCGTACCTATAGCCAAGCAGCTGGCGTCAATCAAAGGTAAGGGGACCCATCTGTTCCCGCTTGGGGGTTCAGGTCTTCCAAGGCCACAGCCCAAGTGCAGTAAATCCTGGTGATTTAGAGCTGCTGAGGCCATGCGGACCCTTGGTCAGTGCAAGACAAGAGGGTCTGGTGGGTCCCTGAGCAACGTGCTCCGGCGTTGATCCGCATCTCCTTTTCTGCTTGCCTTTGCCTTAAAAATCACAGCCCCAGTCATCTGCGGTACCTGATGGCAACTGAGTGCTGTGAGTGCACAGTCTTTAGGATGAGGCTCAGGAGTGGGGGGGGATGAATCCAGCCGAATATTCCAGCCAAAATCCCAAGTATACTGTAATGCTGAAGTGCAGCACTGATGCTCAGACATGGATAATTCTGTTCGGCCAGGCTTCCCAGGTGGGCTGTATTTTTCCCTCATACAGGATCCTGGGAGTCCAAATGCATCCAAAAGAAGGCCAGTGTGGCCTGTCACAGGATCACAGAATGGCCACCTGTCCCCATGGTGCGGCAGGTCCTTGCTGGGTGCCCAGGACGGGGGCAGAGCAGACAGGTCTCACTCATCCCCTTGTGTTCCTGCTGCTGCGTGCCCCAGCTCCGACTGAAAGCTCCTTTTCGGGGTGTGTTTCCATGGGACAGGAGGCATGTTGCTGGCCCACTCCAAATAAAATCTGGGCCAGGTCCTCTGTGGGTATAAACGGTTTCAGTCTCATTAACTTTAATGAAACTACGCAGATTTCCGCCCACTCAGGATGGTTCTGACAGATTCCTTTCAATTATATCTGAAGGGCCGTTTTTTCTGACAGGCTGATAACTTTTTTTTTCTTTTCTTTTCTTTTTTTCCCCTCCTCTAGCTCTAGGAAAAGGCTCAGACCTTGAAAAAGCTTTTGCTACTGCGGCTTTGGTGTATAACAACTCTGCTGACCCCGAGGGCAAGCTCAGCAAAGCTGAAACCAAAAACCTGCTGCAAACCCAGTTTGGGGGTTTTATACGGGTGAGGGGGTTCGGGCGAGTGGGTGGTGCTGGAATGGGCGAGCTTTGGGTGCAGGAATGGCACCCGCGGCTGGGCGAGCACCAGCCCATGGAGTAATCCCAAGTGGCTTCAGTGATTGTGTACAAACATCTTCAGAGAACTGAGTTGCTTTATATTGAGCCTGCATCTAACACAGGGCTAAAGGAGGAGGAGGGGGCAGCAATAAACCACTGTAAAACCACTGGAGGAAAAAAAAAAACCCAAAACCCTCAGACAATGACAAGAGGCTATAGTTGTGAAGAGAAGACGCCCATGGCATTTAATGAGGCGTTCGGTAGTTTGCCAGAGCACTGACCCCGTACCAGGAGAGCCAGCCCCGTGCCATAGAGCTGCACGCACTGCAGTCACTGGTGGGGCCACCAGGAGAAAGGGAGCGGGAAGAACCTCTCCGTCGTCACCCACCTGGGATGTCCCATGGCAGCCAGGCATGGTGAAAAACAGCTATATTGGCACTTGCGCCTGTAAACTTCTTGCAGATAGGTGTGGGGATTTTTTCCCTCCCTAAATAAAAAAGAAAAGTTTTTTTATCAAGTGGCAGAAAAAAAACTACGTAGGACTAGTAAAAAGAGCTCAACTAAGTAAATGAGAGAGAGGTTTAGGACTAAAAGCATTCTTGAGGATACCTTTGCTTCCAAGAATAACAAAATAACATGACTGGTTGGGGAAGGGGAATTGGTACCTAATTAGAAACTGAGCACCTTATGGAAAAGGACTTGAAAATATCAATAGCCAATCAAATTTGGAATCGTGAGATGTTTTGAAGGTTCTAAAGCTAAAAAAAATCTTCTGTACCTTTTTTTTTTAATAAGGAAATATGAATAATGGACATGATACATAATTTTAATAATCCCTTCCATTCCAAGAGTAATGTCCAACAGGACAAAGAATAGCAGCTACTGAAGTTATGTCTGTAAAATCAAGAGTTTCTGAGACCTTCACAGTATACATTTGAGGACCTGTCTTGAGGTCAGGAGGGCTGGTTGGTTGTTTCCTCTCCATGGTTTTGTCAAGATATGGGACTCCATTTTTTTCCATCAGTTACCAGCTACATCATCATCACTGCCGGATTTTCAATCATGACTAGATATCTTTAAAAAGATGTATTCTGGATTCAGGTGGAAACTCTGGGGACTGGTTGTTCTCCTGTCTGATTGCAATAATTTTTCTGTTTGAGTTTCTTTGGATACCTTTAGAAAAACTCATATGAATGCGGATGTAAAAACCTGAATGGGAAGATAGAAAAATACATTAATTTTTACAGAGGTGTCTGTCTTTTTTTTTTTTTTTTTTTATAATGCAATAAGAAAGGAACTTCATGCTTAATCTCTTTTTTCATTTTAAATTCTCCATAGGGCCAAGAAAACAAACCCAAGTACCGGGAAATAATTTCTGCCCTGGATGAGGAGTTGGAGAACAAAATTGATTTTGAAGATTTCATGATCTTGTTAGTCAGTCTCACTCTAATGTCTGACCTGCTGCAGGAGATCAAAGACATGAAAACCACAAAATGATCAGTGCTTTAAAAGAAGAAATGGCTTGGCACTTTATAAGGAAAGCAGGAGTGAACCGCACGCGGAGATAACACCGAGTGCCTGGATACCCTGTGCTGGTCCCTTTTAAATGGAATAAAGTCTTGTCCAAACCTGGCTGAACTCACTCCTCTGTAGAAATGGTCCATGGAGTGAAGTGTTGCTGCTCAGGGCTTTATGTTCACTACGTATGTGCTTGGGGAGGGGGTGCTGGCTGGCTCACAGTGGGTCCCGAGGCTCCAGCACCAGTTACCAGCTGGATGCAGCCCCCAGCCCAGCTTAACGCCAGGGAAAGGCAGCCCATGCTCTCCCAGACCTCTCCACCATCTCTCGCATCGTTGTGGGGAGAAAGATGGGGAGACTGTGGCAAAAAAGTGCAGCCCCATCTCCCTTCGGGGCAGCAGCATGAATGGCACAGCCGGTCGGCTCCCCAGGGTCTCCCAGTTACCCCAGCGTGCTGCAGCCCCAAGCACGGCGATAGCAGTGACGGGTTTCACAATTGGCAGCAACTGCAAAATCTGTTGCAGCCTTTGGTAAACATTGACTTTAGTCTGCGTGGTTTCCAACCCACCATTAACCTTTCTGAACAGAGCATTTCTTTATTTTTATTTCCTCCTCCAGCTGACCTGTTCATTGAGTGATCGCTGTGGAAGGAATTTCAAGTCCAGCATTTGCAATGCGTCTTTGGCAGCGCTCTGCTTGTGTAAGGACGACTTAGTTAAACGTGTCACTCAGCCGAGTCTGTTGTTTCATGAAGCTGTGAGGAGGAGAAACCAGATAAGCTAAGAGGTGGTCCAGGCTGGGGATGGTGCGGGGGAAAAAGGTGGCCAATAAAACGTTTGTGTTGGAGCTGAGGGATGTTGGCGACCCAGCCATGGGTTAAATGCTCATCATTCTAATCTTTGTTTTGGTTCTGACCTATAGGGTCCTGGCTCAGAGCCAACGTTTAGCCCACTGCGACATCCTGTTGGGGCACGAAATGCAGTTTCATGCCCCAGGAACAGAACGTCCTCTGTAAGAATTTAACAAGCCTCTACCAAGCGAGTCAAGCTGAGTGAGCCAGCAAAACATTGCAACCCTTTTCATTTGCTCTTTTTCCTTCTCTAGAAAGGAGAAGACAGGAATGATTTAGCTTCGGTGCATAATTTTTTAAATAGGAAGAGATCAAAACCTTTGGTGATAAAGGAGGGAAATCGATGCCAGCTGAGTAACAAGATTTAACTCCTCGACATAAAAAGGGTCTTAGTGTTTCCAGAAGCTAAGAGGATGTTTTGTAATGGATTTTTCTTGCAAAGGAAAGACATATTGCTGTAGGAGGCCAGTAGCCAGTTGTTTTGAGAGGGAAGGTCTGTGTCTTTGTGCAGTACGGGATGGAGCTGAAAGAAGAAATGCAAATGGATGCGGTGGGTTTTGAAATGAAGCTCAGCAGGAGAGGTACTGCTCTGGGGGGTTTGAACCTCGGCCAGGACTTAATCTGGCAGCCTCATCCATGCGCGTATCACAGCTTCATATTGATGATGTGTTTCTACTGTTGCTCGGTCTCTTCCCCCATCGCCTTGGGTTTTGGCCAGGTAGAAGATCTGGGAAAGCTTAAGAAAAATCAGTTGATGCTCCTTTTCTGGGGTAGAAAGATGGATTGAATGTGAGAGTCCCTAGAAGGCTTTCCCATTACTAAAGTAAAGAAAGCATGGCACAGCCCTGAAAAGCTTGTTTGGGAGCCACTGGTGACTCAGAAAGCATGAATTTCCTAATATCCCTCTGTTACAACACAAAGCTGAAAGGAGCAATATTGTGAAGCCAATTAAGAAAGTGTTCTTTGAAATCGCTAAGGCCCTAACAAAGTTTCTGTTATTGCTGAAATGTTTCTTAATCTTGCATGACTTGAATTAATGACTTAAGAGGCCTTTTATCAGATCAATTTACTTTGTCATCTCATCCTGTGCAAACCCATTTTATTCTAGTGCAGTGTGTTGTGAGCCAGCATCCCGAGTCCCTGGCTTCGATCAAAAGCTTGTGCTAAGCCCAGTAAAAGTCCAAAGTAAGAAGCAATTGCTGAACAACTCAATAGCAAAGTTATTCAAATGGTAGGGAAGGAATCAGAGGCGCAGAAAAACCAAGTGCCTGTGCATGTAGCAGAGCTGGAACTGGATGCCAGTCCATGCTGGGCTTCTCACGCAGAAGACGGTGGCTTTCCAAGAGGCACCACGCTGGTTTCTGCAAGAGATGCTGAACAAAGCGAATGGGGTGTGCGAGGCTTGATCTGCATCAGTCCTTGAAAGTCCCGCCTGATGCTCAAAAGCAGAAGGACGCACTTGGAAGAGGCCCAGCATCTTCTTATAGTCGGGAGTAGGCAGAAGTTTGCAGCTTGGCTGTGGAAGATGCTCTTTTATTAGCTCAGACTATTTGCGGCTGCCCTGAGCACTCTCAGCTAACGGCTTTGAAGCTGATCTGGCGTAGACAGCATGTCTGGCTGCATCCCTGGGGAGCTGGCTAAAAGCTTGCTTAAAAGACTACTGTTGTGTTTTATTTTGTTCCTAGCTTGCTCCAATTGGAAGCAATGGGAGTTCATCATCGATTTCTCATAGCAGAGCCCACGCAAGTGCTAAGGAGTCGAGCAGGCAGCTAAATTGATGATATCTGCAGGCTCCTCTGTCTCAGAAAGTGTGAACATCTCAATACCTGATACACCCTAGAAGTGAAGGCAGCGCGAAGAGCAGCTAGTCAAAACCTGACTGACCTCTGTGGGCTTGGAGTTGGGGTGGGATTTGTGCAGCTACACTGTCCAGGTGCGAACAGCCACCCTGGGAGGCTCTGCAGACCTTGGATCTAAGTTTAAAGTTCCGTTCTGAAAAGTCTGAGTCATCTCTGCGGTTGCGTGAGCTTTCAAATGACTGACAGAGGAGAAATGGGTGTCAGGGAGAGCTTCAGCCTCAGATCTTTAGCTTCCGTTTCCAAATATCAGCTCAGAAAGGCAGGTTCATTCTCCTACTTTAATTAGCACACCTACGGCTTCTCCCCATGACTTCCTACTTCATATCTGGCCTTAACTCTGCTGGACTTGGAAGGTTTTGAAAATCTGGCTTTAGTCTAATCTCTAAGGTGCTCTCCCAGATTGCAGGGGAGCTCTCGACCTTCAGGGGGTGAGTCATGGCAGAGTTTTGCACATCGAGCTTTCCGTCAGGAGCCTGGGGCCATATGCACCGTGCCTGCAATTTTGCATAAATCTTTTAAGAAAAAGAAATACACTCTGCAACTATCTCGCTGTTATTGCACCTTCAGTAAGCCCTCATGTCCGGGGCACCACAGCCTGGGCGCTGAGGAAAACTTGTGGTCTGGGAGACACTTTGCCTGTCTCCTCCTCCCTCAAAGTAAGTTTTGTGTTACTTTTTCATGTAAAATAAAACTTGCCTTGGTCGCACACACTTTGCAAGTACATGTGTGATGCACATTCCCCACCTCAGTACTTCCATGTGTCATGGCCCGTGAAAGCTTCTCGGCAGCCGCTTGCTACATCCACTCAAGTGGTCGCTGCAGCAGGTCACTTTGCAGAGAGAGGTAGAGGTTTGCATCATAGCCCACCAAGGTAGCAGTTAAATTGTGGCTACATGGTAGGAAAACCTTCTTCAGGAGTGTTGGAATGACTCAGAAAGATGCTACGTGGTGCATCCCTTAGGAGCTCACTACAGAGCAGATGAAAAGCTTTGTCCCAGAATTATGTTCTCTCCAAAGTGTGATAGTTTGTGAGCCACAAAGGAGCACTCTGAAACGCCTCCTGGAAAAAAGAAAATATCTTTGTTTCAAGCTCAGCCAGGGAAGCTAGATAAAGAAGAGATGGTGCTTGTATGGCTTTCTGAACTGACAGCTTTTAATTCCTGCACTGACTTTTACTGCAGTCAGTGGTTTACAAGGCTTCCAGTGAAGCTGTGTCTTCTCTCCTCGCTTTGTTCATCTGCTGTTCCCTCATCCCGCAAGTGTTTATAGCCCTAGTTCTGAGTCCTCCTCCAGCAAAGGTAAACAGCAAACGGTGTTCAGGCTGTCTCTCTAATCCCCAACTGCACAAAACAGCCATTAGACATAGATAGATTGAGAGCCATGGGACTTATTCGTTGCTATTGTAGGAGTGAGTTTATGCTATGCACAGCCATAACGAGAGTCAGTCCCAGCATCCAGCACGTAAAGAGGAGGTGAAGCCATGATCCCCCAAACTGAACGTAAAGAAACTCATGAGACCGGCCCAAGCCCAGCACCAGGTGCCTGTAGCAGAGGCTGGTTGTGCATATCTGGTGTAGTTCCTCGGTCATCATTCCCCCCATTCAGAGGTCCCAAAAAGGCCAACTTGGAAAGGATCTCCTGTGCAGAGAATCACAGGTGGTGCTTGGTTCCTCTGGGCCAAAACACAAATTGGGTTTTATAGTGAATGAGCGTGTAATGGCTTGCCAAAGAGACCTTGAGTCTCAAACAGGACCTAGAGTACCTAGGGCCCCTGGTCAGGCAGGGACCCCAGCTGCCTGAGCTGTCCCCCAGGTGATGGCTCCTCACGTGATGGCAGCATGAGCTGCAGCCCCTTGCAGGGATGGGTGGTACCTTCACATTTCTGACACCCACAATGCAACCCCTGGAACCAAGGGACCAATTTGCCCTTGTGATTTCCTCTTCATTTTATTCCCCTTGCCATGATCCAGTTTTCTTGGTTGCTATCTGCTGGATCTTCATGTCTAGAGAAACACAAACCACAGCACATGCTCCTGTGAAACTGCTGCAGAAATCAATGAGAGGCCAGAACCTCTGGGGTGGAGGGAAGCAACTCTTCAAGTGGGCATGTTTCTAACCCCCCAGTAAAACCGGCAGCCCAAACAAATGCAGAAGTTCATCAGTGGGAAAATCAAGGCCCTTCTTGTCCCGAGATGATCGATAAATGACGTACAGAATACCAGGAGCTCTTCCACCCTTGCAACCTCCTGGACACAGCAGCTAGTTGGCCTCCGGGCACTCTAGCATCACTGGAGCAAAGGAGAACAAGCATCATGGTAAATGATCTTTGGTGAAAGTCTTGGCTTGCTGCATGTGATTACTGCGTGGCTCGTTAAGTATTAGCCAATGTTACAAAACGAAATCTGAGCTCTCTGGAAAGGCAGCTAAAGCTAGGACCACTCTTTGACTGGATAAATTGATGTATGCTAGGTCTCTGCTTGAGTTTGAAAAACAAAGCTGGCTAGTGCTGGAAATGGTCCAAGTATTCTTACAGTGGGGACATGTAGAAAGATCTACAACCCAACCCCGAGACCTCCCTTCTCCTCCAGCGGTGGCCCAGAGAGCCCTCCCAACATTTCTTTGGTTCCTTCTCCCAGGGGTACAAGACTGGTTTACTTTGACACCTGGGGCTGTTGGAGGAAGCCTGCGTGCCAATGTTGACCCAATTCCCACATCCGCTGGTGGATTTTTCTTGATCTAATTGTTCTGCCTCCCTCCCCACATGAAGTTCTTTTGGGGTTTGTTTAGAGGCAAGAGTCACTAGTAGAGACAGCCAGGTTGAGCATTATACGACAGAGTTTGCTTCTCGAAAGCTGGCAGGGGCAAAAACCACATTGGGACCAGAACACCACCAGGTAAACATTCTTTTTCCTTGGGCACCGTAGCCGGTGTCACAGCTTCCCTGGGTTTATACCCCACTATGTGGATTTTATAAGGTTTTGCCTAATTAATTAATGAAAACAAATTGCAAAATTACCTTCTTATTAAACTGATCTCACTACGGAAATAAGGCTGATTACTTCCCTGACAAACTTTAATTAAGCAGCTACAACAAACTGTAATAAAGAGCACAAATTAAATGCAGATCATACTAGACGTGTCTTTGTCAAACGCTGTGTTAATACTGGGCAACATACACAACGATTAAATGACACGGAAAAGCTCTTTTTCTCTTCTGGTAAAAATCTATCCTATTCCTAGGGGAAGAAGAGTTTATATAAAAACATCACATTAATAACCAACACATCAGTGAGTATTTACCAGTAGTTTATTTCTAACAGCAGCTCTTAACTTGCGTGTTCTGCAAGACTCAGCCATTACAGCGCTTTTTATCTCTTCCCTAAATTTATGCTTGTAGTACACATGACCCAAGGTTATTGCAAAGCCTCTGAGAAACAGAAAAGCTTTATTACCTGCACATATACTCCTCAATTTGTCTTTCCTCTTCTGGCTTTTTAGTGCTTGGATTCAGCTCAGCTTAAAACAGAACACAATTTGAGAGCAATTTGCATAAGATTTGCAAGCAGAGGCCCACACAAATTAGGCATTAATTAATGAGCGCCTAAAGCCTTCTGCTGAATGCATCCTGAGGTGAAGCAGCGCTGGGAGTGCTCAAGTATAGGTGAGGGAAAGAGTGAGTAAGCATATCCAATAAGAGAGCAACGCTTAATTCTTCTCCAATATTTATTCTAGCCCTGGAGACCACAGGAGAACTGCAAGTTTTTACCCCTGATAGAGGATGACGAGAGCTGCCCCTGTAGCAGAGCTGGGTTAAAAAGAAGGCTCTTCCACGTGCATCTGAATTCAGCCAGCAAATCCCAGGATATATCAAGCGTGGGATGCTGGGCTCTGGTTGAGGAGCGACGGTGCTGCAGAGCCCCCCGAGGAGGGAGAGGCTGCCCCAGCCAGGGCAGCGTGTGGGGGCGAAGCGGGGCTGGGGGTGTTGGGGTGGGTGTTTGAGGTCTGGGAGGTGGGTGACATGCTGGTGTCCCAGGACAGGCGGGCAGTGCCTCAGATACGGGGTGGAGGAGGCAGCAGGTTTCTGCTGCCTGATGGAGGGTCTGGGGGGGGGGATTTCCTCCTCTGTGGGAGTAAAGAGATAGCTGATGTAAGAAGAGAGTGGGCTTTGGACTTGAAGGAAGCCCAAGGTTGAGTCTGGAGGCTTTTGAAATCTGAAGTGACTGTTTTTCTTATGCTGTTGGATGCATACATCTAACATGGTGGAAAATGTCTCCTAAGGAAACTCAACGTGCCTGCTGCCCCCCAGAGCTGTTATAGCCAGAGCCTTCAAAAGGGAGCATTTTGGTTCTTGTTCTCTCCTCT
Source organism: Stercorarius parasiticus (assembly GCA_013396915.1). NCBI lineage: Eukaryota > Metazoa > Chordata > Aves > Charadriiformes > Stercorariidae > Stercorarius > Stercorarius parasiticus. The sequence goes on along the minus strand of VWZL01005283.1, from coordinate 140,697 downwards.
CTTCTATCCCAGAAAAATGCTTAGCAGCTCTTCCTTAGGCATTTAACTGGGAGCGCTCAGCTGCTGGGCGTTTCAAATCACCTCAGAAGTTCTGATAAAGGGAAAATGCTCCTCTCCTGCAGAGCCCTTAGGAGAGAAGTTGGGGTGCTGGACTTCCCAGGCTGAGCAGATGGGAGAGCTGTTCTGTGCTGCCTTACAGGTATGTAAAATGTCCTCTTGCATCAGGGATTCATCAATATACAAGAAAATGAATGCTGGTATTAATCAAAGTGTGGGGTTTGCTGGTGTCCTTGACCAAACTCAGTTTTGAAGCTGTGTTGAGCAAAAAGCTTGCATCCTGGTAGCTTTAGGAAGGTCCAGTTGGGCCTTGCTGCTTCTTTTTGTAAGCACCGAGAGCTTAGGAAAGGCAGGGTTGTCCCTTTGAGCTGGAGGCCACATGAGCCATCTGCATGCTCTCCTGCAGCCTGGGAGCATCTTGCTATCGACAATTATTTTGTAACAAGATTCCTGGCTAGATGTATGCATCCTAATGAGTACTGTGAGCCAGCAGGGGCCAATAGGTACTGTAAGATCAATTGAAGCACCTTGTAAGTTTGTTATAATAATAGACTAGAGCCTGAATTACTAGCTAATAAACAAATTAATTGAAACTGTTAGTTTTTAAACGCCATGGTACCAGTTGCTGCAACATCTCAGGTCTCTGTGATGTCTCATAAAAACACACGCTGCCCTTACGGGCTCTTCTGGAAGCTGTTGCATGGCTCTTGGTGTAGAGCGGCTGTGCTGGTTGTCTGCCTGCCTGACCTGCTGTGTGACTGGGATGGAAAGCGGCTGATGCAGCCGGGATGCGTGTGCTTCCCTGGGGAGAACAGGAGGGTTTGGCTGCTGGGACTATAGTGGAGCCCAGGCTCGGGGTTTGGCACTTGGTTCGCTCTGAAGGAATGCGTTTAACTTGCTGCGAAGGTGCTTCTGCTGTCATTGCTCCGCAGAGCTCTGCGTGCTGCTGTGTTGCATTTGGTATTGCTGACTGCCTGCCTCTGCGTCTGCCCTGTGAGAGTGGCTGGTATCCAGGGAAAGACTGTAGGAAAGGGCATGGCCATTAGCTTATATATGTTTTTGGTCATATATATATACACACATACATATATGAAATATATGTTAAAAAAATATATAATTGGGCTTATGTATACACAAGCTATAATATATAGGTATTAATATCTAAGCTATACATGAAATATAAAATAAAATCTTCTCCAGTTTTCACTATCCTGATTTACCTCACCTACAAACTTTCTCTTGTTTCCAAATGACTTTCCAGGCCATTTATGACTACAGTGAGCAGTACAGATTCCTGGGTACCTCCCTCCTCTGTGGAAAAACTGGGGCTTATTACTACCCTTGTGGGTTTTGTGTTTTTTATCCCTCTACTTATTAATGCATTAAAGGATCCTTCCTCTCATCCTGTGACATCTTAGCAGCTTTAAGTGCATTGGAGAGGGGCTTTGTCAGAAGCCCTTTGGCATTAAAATGCTGCTAAATGGAGTAGGCAATCACTGCTGGTCACTGCTCCTCTGGCGCTGGTGCAATGTGCTGTCCTGGTCCCTCCCCGCTGCTGATGCTGCTCTTGACAAAGCTTTTCCCCCATTTTCCAGGCACTGAAGCTAACAGGTCTCCATACCCCAACCCCTACCCCAGGCCTCTCTTTTAAAACCCAGTGTCACATTTGCCATTTCTCATGTTTCTGGTATTGACGTTAATAAGAAGAGGGGTTGTCCACCACAGGCAGTTGTGGCTAGCATATGTGGCTGGAGATCTTCAAAAAATGCTTTTTTTTCTCTTCTGTGAGCTGAAGACTAATTTATTGGCAGTAAGAGTGTAAAGAGTACAAAGTCAGCCCTTCTCGTAGCTTAGTATCTCTCACTTTCTCTCTTTCGCTGCCAATCAGCATCTAAAAGGCACCGAGTATTTCATGAAGGTTTGGGTTTTTCCTGTTCCTGGCATGAGCGACTTTTTTTTATTTATTTATTTCAAATCTGATTGTTCAGAAACTCCTCCACTTTAATATAACCCATTTGTTTATAGGGAGATGGCAGAGCAAAGGGGGTCATAGCAATAGCAGAGATTTGCTGGTTGGTCTGTAACACACTGCTGTGTTGTAACTGCATCGTGCTGAAGGTAATTACACAAAAAGCCATCATTTCTTCTCGAGAGACCCCTTTTCACAGGTGTGTGTAGTGGGAGCCAAATGCCGGGTCCCACATGATGTGTGCTCAAGCGAGCTCTGAGACAGTGCTCCAAAATCAGGTGTCTCAATCATTCATTAGTTAAATGGCTTCCTGGGGATGTGAGGAAGGCTGGGACTTGGGAGCCTGTGTAGAAATACAAGACCAAAACCTCAAGGGGTTTATATTACTTACAATAACGAGGGTCCTGGAGATGCTCTGTGTGAACCTGGTTTCAAGGAGGGGCACAACCCTAAATCCTCCCCTATGGCAAGTGGACTGGCTCAAGGAGCAGCCAATTCCCACCCCCCCAGCCAGCAGAGCCCCCAAATCTGTGTACAGGGTGAGGAAGGATGAGCAGAGATGCTATGGGAAGTGACCTTCCTGGGCATGCCCTGCTGCTGGTGGAGCTCTAGGAAAGAGACTGGTGACGAATGGTGCCTGTACTGGGGTAACTGGAGTTACTCATGCACTGAGAGGTATAGCACAATGCCATATGCTCTCCTTAAATGTGTGTTGGCCCAGCCAGATCCCAGCTCCCAGTGCTGTGCTCATAGATGCTTGCTTGTGTTAATAGTGACAAGTCACAAAACTGCCCTGACGCCTGTCTTTTGGAACAAATATCCTACATTGAGTGTATCATCACATCTCCCTTCACCTCTGCACTGAGCCCTCTCCTTCCATACACTTCAGGATGTCCGAGCCCAGCTCCTGGCTGTTTGTGCTCATCATGCCATGGGGAACCTTCCTGACTACACGCCCCCCCCCCAGCCCAGACTTTGTCCCAGGGACTCTGCCGTGTCCCTGCTGTGCCGCAGGGTGTGGGCACTGTTGGCCAAAGTGTCGAACATAAAAAGTGCATGGAATATTTAATGAGCTTTTTCTTCCAACGAGTTTTCTCTGCTTTACTGCAGGGCTCTTAATTTGATGAATTAATGTAAGACATGCTAATGTAGCAGCAAAGACAGCAGGCAAAGATCTATCTGCTGATCCCAGACACAACAGTTTTCAACTGCGCTGCTGAGCATGGTGTGTGCTGATGCCACCGAAAATTGCCATAAAGATAACACCAGTATCTGTTATGGGAGGAGGACGATGCTTGCGGCTTTTCGTTTCCCTTCTCCCTCCGTGATAGGACTGAGCCATCGCCTTTGTGAGATGGGAGCAGGCTGGTGGGGATCCGCTCCCAGGTGCACGGGAGAGAGGTTCCCTCCCGCCAGCAGGTACAGCCTGAGGTCCCAGTGTGGGTCCCTGGCTCTCTGCAGGGGTCTTTTGTTCCTGAAAAGACCATGGTGGTGTTTTTGTGTGTCTGCAGCTCAGGGCAATACAGGCTTTGCAGTGCATTTTATTCAAAGTGTAGCTAGAAAAGGCTCAGACCATCTCTGACTCCATCACAGAGCTGATGTTAGGCCAGAGTTTGCTCCAACTGTACATTTTTTCGGTCTGGTTGGTTTTTATCAGCTCATTACCACTCCTTCAGCAGTGACGGGTTTCTTTTAAAGGTGTGGAGGGTGAACCCCATCCTGGAGCCTGTTACGTGCTGTGGTCCACCTGCACTGGTTGCCCAACAAGTGCATCTTCCCTCCTGCAAGGGCCCTCATCCTGCAGCAAGCAGCTGGGACTCACCAGTGCTGGAGCTTGAGGAAAGAAGCTCCCAGCTCCCACATCTGCAATTTGACCTTGGGGAAAGATTTAGATTTGAAGACAAGTCAGGGGACCCCATGCTCCTGTTATTGGGCTTGGAAGAGGCCAGGTTAAAGTGCCTGGGGGGGAGATGCTGCCTTGGTGCTGATGTATTTGAATAGGAAGCTCATTAGCTCAGGTCTGTTGCTGGGATAAAGGAAACTCTAATTGTGTTTCTAGGAGGAGCTCTCCTGTGGTCACTGTGCATGGCGACCTGTTGGTACTTTCACAGCGTACAATAACGATCATGGTTTGCGTATTGCGACGCAACTTCACAACTTTGCTCCCTGCTTGAACTTGCCCACAGCATGTTCTCAAATGATGCGCGTTGAAATGGAGCTGCCTCGAGATGCCCGTGCCTAGAGAGAGACCTCCGGCCAGAGAGGACACGATTGCTCTGTTGCTATTTTGAAAGATAAATGACCTGACTGCGAGTGGCTGTCTGCTCACACAAGGAGCATTTAGTCATTTGGCATAAAGCAGACTCTCTAAACCATTAAGGTGTTTGGGCTTCGCAGTGCATAAATAAGTTACAAATTAGGGATTCTGGGTGGCTGCTTGCCCCTTGTGTGCAGTGCTTCAAGTGATTACTGTTCTCCTCTTTGTCTAATCAAAGATCCTCAGCTCAGAGCAGGTTTCTAATTTAAACACTTGAGTACAACATATCTCACTAAATTAAATAACCTTTACCCAGACAAATCATTGCAGAAATCTGAGTCTCACGCGCAACAGATTCTACCTCCGCCTTATATATGACTTTTTTTTTCCTTGTCTCTGTAATACAGCTTTATCCAAAGGGTAAATGGTTCCTAATATAAACACGAATAATCTAGGCTTTGCAGTATTGTATATTCGCAGTATTGCAATATGCACAATAAATAACTCATTTTAAGACATCTACTAGAAAAATGCGGAAAACACTCTGTAACTTTAGACAGGATGTCTTGGTGTACAGGGTCTCAGACTCCCCAAGGTGAAAGTGGGGTTACTTTGGGACAGGATTTGCATTAGGGCATCTTTTTGTGGGGGGCCTCAAACACCTGGCACCCTGGTGTGTCTTGCAGCTTCTGTCTGTTATTGCAGTACTGGAGTAACTGTCCAAATAAAGCGTGTGTGCAAATATCACAGCACTGCTCCCTAAAGGAGCCCTCCCTGTATAAATGCACCTTTATGTAAATAATTGGTAAGCAGAGTCAGTAGGTGGTCGTCGACACCACGAGTACCTCCAGAGACTTAACGGCACGTACAGTACATCTTTCCTGCACTGACGCTGGGTCTCAGCTTTTGGCAGTGCTGTCTGCAGGGTTGAACACACATTTTTAGCCTGTCTGATGAAGGAGCCATGCTACAACTGGCTCTGTTCCAAGTTGGAAATGGCTTTGGTTCTGTATATAGTAACAGAAAGATATTTAAGGTACCCAAAGAAGCCTATAAATACTAGGTCCTGTGCCTGACCTAATGAAAGAGGGGCTGTGCTGTGCTTGATAAATGGTGTCACCTGGCAAAAGGTACATCCTGGGAGTCAGGGATGCAAATGGAGCATCCTTGGAAGTAGAGGGAGACCGTTAATATGGCTATATGTGTGCTGGGGCAGAAGCACACAGAAGCCCTTGTCCACCTAGTGGGTGAAGTGAATTAAATTAGAACCTGACATAAGCGTGTGCTTGGGCTGTAACTCACAAAAATGTTGGCTTTTTCCCCCTAGGGTTTCTTTTTCCCCCTGCCAGAGGCAGAGACATCTCAATCAGCTGCAAAGCAGCTGCTGAGCTGCTGCTGTTGATGAGCACAGCAGATGAGCACATTAAAGCAGAGCCAATGCAAGTTGGCTGCATTTGCTGAGCTGGGAGCTGCGGCCACTCGATGGAAGGTGGAGATGTAGCAGCCATGGGAATGGGTCTGGGGAGCAGCCACAAGCACTGCATTCGTTCTCAAATAAGCTGTTTCCATGGGTAAATCAGAGCTAGATGTGTGTGCACAAGCATTCAGAGGTACAAACACAGGCTTTTGGCTCAAGCTTGAAGCTATGCAGACATACCCTCGTGCTGCCTTGAATTCTGTTCATGTCTTGATGCTTGCTGCAGCCAGAAGATAGATTTCTTTTTTTTTTTATAGGTGGAGGTTTTCAGTTAACTGGATTATCCTAAAAGGATAGTGAAGCAGATCTTTATGTGCATGAAAATATTCGAATATATGGCTTTAAAAGATCCATGAAATTGTGGCTTAAAAGGGATTCTTGGGCTGGGGTTATGGCAGATGGGACCTTCTGGGACCCTGTGGGGAAGGGGTCAGTGCTGTGCTTTGCTCGTGGAGGGTGTCTCATTGCCTGTTCTGAATCAGTTCTGGCTTTTATGGAGCTCAGCTGCTTATCGTCTTGGGAAGAGTTACATCTTCCACTCTGCTGGGGTTTTTTTGGCCAGGTTTCCCTATACAGAGTGGTGCTGTCTCCCCAGTTCTGCCAGGCATGGGGATGGTGGTTGGGCAAAACCCCTCTGTGCCTGTACCACAGCTCTGCTGTGGCTAAAACCCTGTGGGCAGCCAGGGGCTCGTGTACAGAGGAGCTGGGCTTTCCTTGGGGTACGATGGAAGAGTTCGAGGGCATGTGTGTTAAGAAACACCCATATTTCGTGTACAGTTCATCACAGACCAGGGCCAGCCTGGTTTTATTTATGATTTGATAATCTTTCTGTCTGTTATCTTAACCCACGCATGGACAAATCTGGGGGCTGAGCCTCCAGCCTGTGCGTGCCTCGGCTCCTGGCAAGGAGTGGGACCGTTGCAGCAGCACGGTGGTGTCAAGGAGAAATGCCATCCATCAGTAAGCTGGGAGCAGCAATCGATGTGGAGCTGACACAGGCAGGTGATGAGCCGCAAATTAGATCTCCTTCTTAATAAGCAGTTCATTTACAAAGCATTTTCAGGTTTGTTTGGTGGTGGTTGTTTGGGTTTTTTTTATCTAAGTGATCAACAACTCATCTCTTCTGGATGTGTATCCATCAGGCTGGAATTGTTCCTGCCTTCTGGTTTTGATCTAAACCATGCGCTGATGAATGAGAGAAATATTTTTAAGGACAAGAGGATGGTGGATGCCATATTTCTGGTGTAAACTTTGAGTAAGGAGGCATGTGCTAAAACTCACAGAAATTTTCTGAGCATCTCTCAGAAATGCCAATCTTTCCTTGGCTTGTGAATAATCTTTAATAATGAATAAAGCTGTTAGTGTCCCAAAACGAATGTGAGGCAATAGTTTGCCAAAGGAGCAGATGCTGTGTTGCATCCCATTGTATGGTTAAAAATCCCAGAAATGGCTTCTCAGCAAAAAATTTTGCTTTTCCTCTAAGTGATACTTCCCAGAGTTGTTTCATTCTGCAAACTTCCAGCTCCTCAGTAAAAAGTAGAAAGCACTAGAAGTAAGGTGATACTTTATGGCTGCGAAATGAAAATGTTCTGGCATCTTTTTTTTTTTTTTTTTTTACTGGGGAAAACAATTTTTTTTTCTTTAGCTTCCTTTAATCACTAAATATATTTCAATTGAAACTTAAGTGTCTTTTAATTTTTCCTTCTCTCTTTCCATTCCACCCCCCACCAACGTTATTGTAGGAGGTACCTGCATTTTAGTGCAAAGTTGCTCTGGGGGAGACTCCGCCTGGTCTTTCCTGTTCTTGTTGCCTGGGATCGGAAGGTGACGCTCCTCCAGGTGTGTTGTGCAGTAACAGATCAACCTTCGCAGCCTGCTGGCGGTGCCGAACTGTCCTCTGGCAGCCCCGTCATGGTTTAACCTTCGAACTTGCCATCTTTGCTGGGGAATTCCAGCCACTGCTGTTGTAAACCGTTGTAGAGGTGTAACCTGCTTGTTTGCAGCTGCAGTGGGAGGCAGGGGCTGTTATTATAGCATGGCAACGTTTTATTTTCACTTTGCAATGGCATAAAGGAACTAAAAAAGCTGCTGTGACAGCTGATCGTCTGTGCAAAATAGCATCAAAAGGAAACAGCTACTCATTTTTGCGCTGGCTGACATTGTGTTGGTCAGTCTGCATCCCAGTGCTGTCTGCACTTTACAGGCAAACTCTACAGCCCATGGGCACAGATTGCAGCATGCGGCACAGAATAGCACTTAGCGTAACAGGCTGGTTGAGATACCTGGATTAGCCCGGTCCACGCACGGTGCTGGCAGCTTGGCTACGACACCCTTAAAATCCAACCAGGCTCTTTGGGGGCTGTGCCTGCAGCTCCTCATGGTGTGTCCTCATGTGTCACAGCAGGATGGGGTTTCATTTCTTCCGAAAGCGTGTTGTGAAAGGCGTGGGGAGCGCCGGCATCACCTGGCTGGGCTGCCCTGCTGGACCCTGTCGCTGCTCTTTGCTGTGATCCGATTCACGCTCACTGCCTCTCAGACGCTGGATTGCACCCGTGCGCTTGGCAATAGCTGCGTGTTGTTTAACCCTGATAATATGAGTGAAATTAGCACTGTTAATAGGCTCATTACTTAGTCCTTTTAATACATTTTGCTCTCTAAATGGCAAGGAGGACTCTACCGTGTTACACAGACATGGCCCAGGTTCATCCAAAAGAAATGACCAATAACTCATCCCTAATTGCAGCGAGCGCAGAAGAGTACAAAGCACGTTACCAGACACTACCCGAATCCGCATTGCAGAGCTGTTCAGGTCCCCATCATAACAGTTTAGCAGAAAACTGTGGAGGTTTGTCCCACCAGTACCACTGTCAGGTACAATTGCCTTTTACAGAGAGGGCTTGCAAAGTGGCTGCTCATCACTATTCTCTTCACTGTCAGTTGTAACCTGTCAGGCATTGAAATAAAACAAGCTGTTGGCACAGTAACATATATTTATGCCACCTTTTGTGCATAGCATGTATTCTGTAGACCACATGAATCTACATAATCAATTTACTCGCTGCAGAAAGCTGTAACTCACAGGCCTGACAGGGCTAAAATATTAAAACTCCCTAGAGAAGCATTCCCTGCCATCCAGACAGCCAGATACCTGCAGATTTCACTCGTTATTCGTCAAGATGATGGGTTTCCTTTGATGTTGCAGGTACAGCCTGGGCGTTCAAACGGTTTACATCTCTTTTTGCAATATGAAATCCAGCGTGTTAGATGATTTTCTTGGGAATTAAACCAGGGGGGAAAAAAATAGTATAAACACTTTGGCCAAAGATGCCAAAGGGGGACTTAAGCCCCCCTCCGCTACGTGCCATTGATTGACAAAATCAGGGGTCTGTTCTCCATCATTTTAAACACAAAAATCCCCTATGGAGGCAATCAGAGATGCCTGCAGAGCGCCAGCTGGCAGCAGGGCTTTATGGTGGGGGAGGCGAGGGGGTGGGAAGCAGCGGGCAGATGTCCCAGTTAGGACTGGGGCAGGGGGAGGCTGGAGCTGCAGCTCCAGACTGGGCGTGCTGCTGGCGGTGGAAGAGATGGAGGAGTGGGAGATGGAGGAGGCGCATTGGCAACAACAATAGCTGGAGGCGCCTCCCACCAGAAGTGTTGGCCACCACCTCTCTGGTGATGTCCCAGCAAAGCAGATGTGAGAGTCTCTGCTAATTGCTGGAACTTCTGAAATTCAGATGTGGTGTGTGTTTGTTTCCTCAACCTATTAAATGGGCTGCAGAGCTTTGCTGTCTGGTGATGCTAAAATGCAACTGTGTTCTCCCAGCCTTGGAGATCCTTATGTCTTGAGTTCTGGAGCTTTGGGAAGCTCTCCCTTCTGAGCACAACAAGGGCTCCCCAGCCCGTGCTTTCTCTGGTGCACACACGCTGGGCTGAGCAGCTCCGCGAGCTGGGAGAAAGATGTTGCAGCTGAAACATCAAGGTGACAAAACTTGACGGTTTTGTGTGTATTCGGGGAAGCTTTTCAATCGCACTGATCTGTTAGTAGTTTTTTTTAAAGGACTGGTGTAATTCAGAGGCTCCTAAAAGATAAAATACTGCTTGTAGTCCATCCTAATACCCAATCCTTCCAAACAGGTATCATTTATTCAGGAAAATGGGAGAGTAAAATGACAGTGACTGTAGGATAGAGAGCGAGTGATTAGAAGAGTGTAACTGAGCTCTATCATAAAGCTGAACAAGGAGACTGATGGCAAACAAATCGCTGGTTGTTCATAGGAACTTCTTTATCTAAGATTAATGACAGGAGGTTAGTGGCATCTTCTCCAGACCCTTTTTTGGCTCCGGGACCCTTGCCAAAGTTTAGACTCCCATTCTGAGTGTTGACAGGCGGAGAGAGCGCTTCAAAATGTGTTATGGACATAATTAGTTACTGTTATCACAGTTTTCTTAATTAGAATATCATAAAAAGGGGAAGTGTGATGATTTACATGGGGAGGATCGGAAGAGCAGCGATTCTAAAGGCCAGAGACGGAATGCCAGAGAGCAGCATAAAGGTTGTCTGCCGTTTGGATGGGGGATGGTGCTCACCTGGGAAGTTCAGAGGGATGCCTGGAGGTGCTCTCACTGGTGCCTGAACTTTTTTTTTTTTTTCCCCCCCAACTTTCCACTAGCTCAGCCAAATTGCACAAGCCTTTGTTCAGTAATTGCCCATCCATCTCCTGCAGGATGGCTCACCCTCTGCCAGGATCTTGCAATGCTGATCACTTGCAAATGTTAAAAGGAAGCTTATTTTTAAAAAGACAGCAGCTTCTTTCATAAGCTACACTTTTCCTGCTGTTTCTAGGCAAGAGAATCAGAGAAAGCCAAGTTATTTGTTTTCATCATTGTGGGGAGAAACTAGAAATCTGTTTTAAAAAGAAAGCAAGCAGCTAAAGAAAACCCAGTTATTTTACTGGTATCTTCTCTGGCAGTTCCTTATCACTTCTCAGGTGCACCTGGCCCGGAGCACAGTTTAGGAAGCCCTGCTTCAGCCCTGGCTTCCCCGTGGCCGGACACCTGGTTGAAGGCTGCTTCTCTAAGCTGTTTTCCAAATCTCTGCACACTGAGGAGTCCAGACCCAAGCTATTTGCAGGCCTGGTGGTCTCTGCCATGCACAAGGTCTGCTTTTGCTGCTGCAGGGAGGAGCGTTTGACTGGCTTTGAGGCCAGCTCTCCGGAGAATGAGATGCCCCCAGTGATTTGTGGGGGGGCTGTGGATCTAAAGTTTGCAACACAAATTGCCACTGCTTACCAAAACTGCCACAAACCCCAGAGCTCTTCCTCAGTGAGGTGGAAACTGTGTACTTTGGAGGAGAGGGCGCTTTGGGGCTCACATCTGGGCTGTGCTGTCTGCAACAGGGGATGCAGCTCACAATCGATAAACCTGTTTGTTCTGTTGCGTGAGTCCTTTGTCTGCAAGGAGTGATTAAATTGTTCCCCGGGGGAACCGGGGACACAGCAGCCCACCCAGGCGTGTGCTGTAATCCCAGCGGCATGCCAGCGGCCGTGCGTCGCACCGGGTGGGACGGGGGGGGGGAAATGGCGGCTCTGCTCGTCCCCTGAGCCCCGGGGAGGATCCCGCTGCCCCGAGCAGCACCGTCCTCGGGCAGGAGCCCCTGGCAATGGCAGGGTCACGCTTTGCACTCAAGGGAGCACCACACCATCATAGCTACGCCTTGCACAGAGCCGCGGTGCCAGGATTCGTTGGGATTAATTAACCCCCTCCCTTTCCCTCTTCCCTCAACAAATAGTTTCTGGTGAGATTGGATTTAAAATACCTAAATGAAATTCAGTGTGACTTTTTTTTCTTTTTTTTTTTTTTTTCCTTTTCCCCCCTAAAGTAGTGACTGAATCATAGTTTTCTTGAAGGGAAAAGCTATGTTTTTTCCTGATGGCTTGCCTCGTGCATATGGCTGCAGGAACTGGCTCCTCTCTCTCTGCCTCTCCTCCGCCCCCTCCGGCAGCGCGCACACTCGCGCTCGCACACCCGCTTGTTGCTTGGAGAACTGATGGTTTTGGGGGCCATGAAGTGTCTGTATCCGTCAGAGGTAACTGTAACTACTGCTACAAGCTGTCTGTGTTTAATCCCCGGGAAACGCTGAGCTGAGAAGCCTTGGGCGGGTGGAAGCGCTGGTTTTGGGGAAGCAGAGATTGCAAAACGCGGACCGCAGAAGTGTCAGGTTTGCAGGGACTTTCTCAAACCCTGCCTAGGGCAAGGGAGGCTGAAGTTCAGGCTGTGTCACAAAATAATTACGGCAGATAATTAGCCCTAGATGGTTAGACGTGTCCTCCTGGTGCTCCTCTGGCTGTTCAGGAGTGGCTCCAGGGGAACTTTCCCCCGATGAAATGGACTCGGGTGCAACGCCCTGTCCCACCAAGGTGCATTAAGTGCACAGGTCACTAGAAATATTTATTGTTTTTTCCCTAATTCTGCACCCTAATTTGACCCCCCCAAGTGGGAGAGGAGCTGTGCTTGCCTGGTGACAAGAGAGGGGCCGCAGGAGCAGGCTGGCCCCCCCATGGCACATCTCACCCCAGAAGAAAAGTCACCTTATGGGATGGGGAGGTGGGCAAAATTCTTGTTTGCCTGCCCCTTGTTTGCAGTTTTATAACACTAAGGTGAGCCCAGAGATGCAATGGTGATTTTCTTTTTTTTGTTTTGGTTTTTTTTTTTTTTTCTGAGACACCTTGGCATAAATCTGTGAAGAATTAGTATTTTTGTTCAAGGCTTGTCCCAGGGATATGTCCCCATTTGTCCTCCGTGCTGGGGTGTTTGTCAAGCGTGGGCTGCCAAGGTCCACTGTGGCTGCTGGTGTCTTGCAGCTCTCGCCCAGGAATAATAGACAAGTACCAGGAATAATACACAAATACGTGCAATCGGTGTCAGGCAGGTGCCGTGCCCGCCGATTGTGCCTCAGCTCCGCCAGGAAAGAATGGGATTTGGGTTAAAAATGCAACAAACTTTGCACATTTATATGAAGGGGCTGTAATTTTCGCGTTTAACACTCCGTTAGATCTAATGGAAAGCTGATATTTTTCTGTAGGTGTGAAATTAACCTTTCAATAAAACTAAAAGCTATCTTGAGCATTTTCAAGCTGAAGTTTAAAATAGAGCAATTATGAAACTTGCTGAAAGACTGCCAAGTTTTCTTGTTGAAAACTGCTGCAAATGAATTATGTTTCCCTTGTGAGGGAACTTTAGTTTGTATTTAAATCTGCTTCCGTTAAAGACTATTTGCAGCTTAAAGAAATTTAATTTTCTTTTTTTTTTTTTTTTTGGACAAAGTTGTCAAACTCCACCAGAGAAAATTCCTTTCAATGTTTAATGCTACAAATTGCTAAACACGGCATTGTTCTTATGAATGCCATATGTAGCAATTGTACGTCTTTTTATGAAAGAAAATTGTCTTTCTGAGCAAGGATGGCTGATGCTAACCCAAGTGGTTCCCCTTCTTGAGGAGACTGCTGGAGGCAGGCAGGGGGATGAGGGCCGTTTTTCCTTCCCTCAAATCCCAACGCAGCCAGCACCCCATTTTGCACGCCATGCTCCATTATCCTTGTCTAGGTTAGAAAAGAGAACGCACAGGTTTTGCACTCGCACACATGTGTGCACTCGTGGTGTCTGTATAGAGGGTAACGTATACCAACGGGATCGCTACAGGACATGGAAAAACTAATTGAGCCAGTATCCATTCTGGAAATCCAGCCAACTTTGCATCCCACTCCTAGAAACAAGGGATTAAATACCAATTCACAGCTCGCTGCTCACTTCTACACAGTGGCATTCACTGCAGGCTGCAAGGAAGAAATTCCTGGGGAAATGAAATCCCTGGGGAAATAGAGTAGAGGGAAGAAGGTCAGTCATGGTATCACAGCTGTAGTGTCTGGAGAGAGAAGTGGAAGCTGCTTCGCTGCCAATTTTCTAGGAAGTGGATTGAACTTTCTGTGAAATCTGGCTTACAGGATATGAAAATAAGATGGTCTGCAGAAAGGACTTTAAATAAGGAATTAACATTAAAAATACTCCCGTATGGAAAGGCTTTGTGTCACCTTATACAGATACAATGTACACTTCATGTACATTGGCACCTGCAACTTCAGTTGGATCCTGACAAACTAGCTCCTCAGTGTCCTTGAAAGCTTGACAAAGCAAGCCGTAACGCTGATGATAGGTGGTTATTAAAAACACACATGGTTGGAACCATATACTCCGTGTAATGAAAAGGTAATTCTTTGAGGTATTCATATCTGAGGCCAAAAGCAAAAGAGCGTTTATCTACTTATTTTTCTAATTGCATTCTGAAAATAGTACGTAGGAGGCCCTCATCTCCTGTTCAAAGCCAGCTCCATGCCCAGCGGTCCCAGCAGGTCCGAGGGCAGGCAGCCCATGGCATGGTGGGGGTGAGGATGCCCCCACTGGTGCTCTCCCTTGGCCAGGGACCGGAGACCCTCGGAGCAAGGTGGTCCCTATGGGCTCCCTGCCGGCGGCTGTGCCTGCCAGCCTGCTCCAGCCCTGCCAAATGCTGACAGGTATCCCCCAGATTCACAAAATCAAGGCATTTTGCTGTTTGTTCTGGTTTAAATAGTTAAAGGCGTGACTGGCGCAGGTCCCAGGCCCACGGCACACTGTGCTTAAACATATGTCCCACATGCGTGGGGTTAATCAGCTCACTATGGCCTGCCAGGGGCCCACACTCCCCAGATATCTCTCCTCCTTTCCCTCCTGTAACCCATGTACACCCGGGTCCCATTGCACAGGCTGCCATGTGCCACATCCACCTTGCTTCCAGCCAGGAGTGGGCTTGGGTCAGGCTAGACACCACCGTAAACGGGGCGGTTTGTGGCAAACAAGGCACCTGGGCTCAGTTTTACTTCACAGGTGGTGTTCCCAGCCTTGGTCTTGCTTGAAGAGCTTCCCGTTACTTGATGGACGGCTCTTTGGCGCAGAATGAAGTACATCTGGGGACCTGTCCCCGTAAAGACATGTTAGCTCAGCAACAACTGAATTACTTGCAATCACCTCTGTGCCTGTGTATCTAATTAAAAAGAAACCATTAACCTGTCAAAGTAACTGATATTCTTGCAGTCTCCATAATTATCCTCCATAAACGTCTGTCAGCTGTACAAGGTTCATATATTGCCATCCGTCCTAATAGGAGAAAGGCTACTTGCCTGGCTTGTGCAGATGGGCTCGGTGCTACCGGCTTCAGCAAGGTGACGATGATTTACATCACTGGAAACCTGTTTTGATAAATGTAATAGCTAGTAGGTAATTGATTTCTTGGTAAAATTCAGCTGAGAGAGTACCATGATTCTTGAAAAACACAGCAAAGTGGCTTCTGAATGTGATGAATCACGTTTCTGATTTCATTTATGTCAGCCTTGCATCAACGTAGCAGAGAGATTTGGCAGCGGTAGGTAGGTTCAGCTGTGCTGGCGCTGAAGTCAGCATTGATTTAAAGGATGCTGGATCTAGCTCTGCTGTCCCAGAGCCATCTGCACAGCCCCGCAAGCAGCCGGCTCCTGAAAGCACAAAGGGCCTGGTCCACTGTCGATAGTGCTTGGATTGTCTCCATTGTGAATCGGGCGTCCGGCACAGGTACTGAGGATGGGAAACGAGTCAGTCCCTAAAAAGGCAGGAAAGGGAGTTTTGTCATGGTTGTGTTGTGTATTGGGGCAGTATAAAAAAGGTGGAGGTCACTGAGAGCGCAGAATTAAGCACCGAAGCGCAGTGCTCACCATCGGGGCTCCGGCACACAGCAGGGAGCACGCGGGGACTCCTGGGTTCACAGTCGGAATAGTGCTGTGCAGGAACACTACTCCAGAGCTGGGATTTTCGGTGTATTTTTAGCATTACAGAAAATCACTAGAGATTGCAAAGGACAGAAAAATGGAAGGGTTTTTTCTCTCAAAGGGAAAAAAAAAAAAAGTGCATTTTTCCCTCATGCACTTGAATGGCGGGAACACTCTCTTCTCCATGGGTGTTCAGACAGGGAGGGTGCTGCCCCAGTGGATAACTCTGGCAAATTACTTGCTCTCCTGCCTGAAATTGCTTGACTGCAGTTCCAACCATAATTGTAAGTTGTCAAAAAGCTGCAAGAGATACGGATTTTTTTGCCACTTATTCTCGGAAAATGAGCTATACCTGGCCTTGTGCTATAAACAGCACCAAGAGCTCATCAGAAACTCCTCCTTATAATGAATATTGAAAATGCTGCCACACCAACAACCAGGAGCTTAGCAGCAGCCATGGGTTTGAACTGCTCTTGGTTTATGGTGCCTTGCCGGTACCAGGGGGAGGTTTTGGCCGCCACTTAATATCTGAGAGTTCCTCTGTAATTCTTTTATCTCCAATTCTTTTCCTGCAGCCTCCTCAGAATGACCAAATTAGCTCAAATTAACTGCTAGGCTTTTGTGTGTCCACTTTGGCTGAATGGTTTGCTATTGCAAGATGCAAGAGGGAAATATTTGTGCTGGATTTCTGGAAGGATTAGATTCTTGTAAAGCTGTTACTCTTGGAAGCTGATAAAAAAAGATGGAAAATCCCATTTCAGGATATAACACTGCTCCTTATCTAGTTAGCAGCACAAGAGGCCTCATTTTCATGGAAAACTCCAGAGTTTTAAGTTTTCTGTTGCCAAAAAGGCAACATTTTCTTCAATACATCTCCTCTCCCCAAGGTCCTTCAAAATTTCTGTTTACATGAAAACCGTTATTCAATAAAACACAGTTGAGAGATTTCAAGCAGGTCTCATTTTAGTCAAATAAATTAACAGAACCCTTTACCCTGTAGAATAAAGATTTCTTTGGTAGCGAGTTACCTGCTGCTGCTGCCAAGCCTTTCTGCTTTTGAGTTACTTGAGAGTAGCGATGGTGTTTGGTTGGGTTGCGCTGTGCGAAGCTGAGCTGTAGAGCGTATAAGGGGTTGCTGCGAGGCCCTTCATGCCTACCACTGGCACCATTTGTGACTATTACTTCTTATTCTCACCGCTGGATCCTCTTCATAAAAACACATGTAAAACAGAGCTAAAAGTCCTGCTGATTAAGTTATGTCTCCATAAAGTGGCAAAGAGGGTGTGCAGTGAGGAAATTTTTAAATTTCTCATCAAAGCAGGGGTAGAAGCAGAACATCCACAGAGCTAACTGGCCTGCCCCCACCTCCCCAGCAGCAACAGGAGGCCGTTCGGGGAATTTCACAAACTTTTTGGAGGTGGGATAACTCATTACGAATTATTCCGTGGCTATCCCCAGGAAAAAAAATGCCTGTTTAAAAACGGATTAAAAGAGAATAGGTTTCTATATTTAATAAGGCCAGACAATATTAATATGCAAGTGCAGGGAAATGGCTAATGAACAGGATTCATTCTTACTAAGGCAATCTGTAACCCCTCTGAGTGCCACAAGTGGTGGGGAAGTCGCTGCTGAAGTGACTAGAATTAATGAGTTGTCTCAGGAATTTTATCAAGTTCTCTATAAAAGTCTTCAACTTGCTCCTGAGGAGATGGATATATTCAGAGAGAGGCAGAGAAAAATTTTCTTTGTATCTGCTTAAAGGTTGAACGATCATGAAGGCTATAAAACCCCTGAGCTTAGGAAGCTCTTCATGCTGCATTTTTATGGGAGCTTTGAACAGCATCAGTCCCATTAGTAAAGAAATACATTTAACCTCTTCAATCTGCTGGTTTACCTCCTACGGCTCCAATCCGTCGGGATTCTTCAGTGTATGAGCACGTTTAAAAAGAGAGCGGTGGCATGAATAGACCGGACTAGGCATGGGCTTTGATGTAGGTTTTTAATAAAGACACTAGTCTGCAGCTTGTGCAAAACTGTTATTACTTAGCGTTTTCCCAGGGCCAGATTGATCGAACCATCCTGCACTAAACTGATTATTTGTGTAGCGATTATAGGAGTTTTAGAAGAAAACAAAAGCTCAAGGGTCTTAAAGTATTTTGCCAGTGACTGGATCTAAGGCTACATTTAGGGTGGAGTAGAAATGAAACCCTGCTCTTCCCTCCTGTAGGGGAAAGCTGGTGCTCACAACTGCCATATGAAGTAGTTAGCCCTCCCGGTGTGCTACCTTGCATTAACTGTAGGGTAAATGTGCACTTACTAGGGTAGCTGTGCCACGGCTTGCTCGAAGACAACTTATTCACATGCCCACGTCACAAAACAACATGTTCTCTTAGATCAGAGCTCATGAGGAGGGCTCGGGTGCACATTCACCCCCTTCCTCACTGCTGAGCTCTTGGTTCGAGCAAGAGCAAGCAGAGGGGCATCACCCTTCTTTAAAAGTATTTCCTTCAAGAAATTGAAAGGTCCTGAAGGCTCAGGGTGCGTGTTTGAGTGTGTGTATATGTGCATGTATTCATAATTTCCTGTAGCAACTGTCATCCTCTTTTTATTAAAAATGCCTCACACATATATCCACGGATATATATAAATTGCATGTAGGAGTTGCTCTCTCCTGTATGTGTGCAGAATGCAGTAAGGGAAGATACAGGACAGAAATGTGCTTCCCTGACATTAACATTTTGTGCCTTTGTGTAAAAGTCCTACCTATAATTAGACAGTGTGAGCAAACAACAGCAATCCTTCTCCTGTTTTTTTGCTCTTCCTTTACACTGAGGACTGTGGGTCACTTCCCAGCGAGTGCAAGAACCTGCTCAGATGGCAGTGGGTGAGTCAGCCGAGGATCTGTCCCTCCGGGCTGGGGAGCGATGCTGGAGGGGCTCTGCTCCAACTGCTGCTGAGGTGTAAGCGGAGAGAAGGTGGCCAAGGGCAGGTTTGCAAAGGCATCCCTGTGCAAACAGGAGAGACGCAGGCAGGGGGGAAAATAAGCCCTTTCACAGGGTTTGGGCTTGCTTATTTTTATTTTTAAAATATGAAATAGGAGGCTTGAACAAAGAGCTGAAAGTGAGTAGATAAAAGAACCACGTGATGCCTGAAGAGCTGTGCGTGCAGAATAAGTGAATGAAATCAGGGTTTGCCATTGGTCTTCTAAAGATGCAACTTCAGGGTTCAAGAGGGGGTTTTCCAGTTAGAAAAAATGGGAAGAAGATGTTTTCAATAGTTGCCTATGGTTTCAGAAGGGAAATGAAAGGGAAAGGTCCCGGGATGAGTCTCTGAAGAGTGGTAACCACTTTGGTGGAACTATCTTTATAAAGAGAGGATAAAATTAATACATTCTAGGCTGAAAAAAGATGTCATAGAAGTAGTTCCAGTAACATCCAGTAAATGCTTTGCTCCTGCATAAAAGCTCTAGGCAGTGCTGTTACATACATGGAACGGAAAGATGCTGCAAATCCTATGGACATAACCCCAACGTTTCTTAGTGTGTTAATACTGTGAAGAAGTTAAGGCCAAGCACAGGAGACTTAACAGTAATAATATTCCTCCCTTTACCCTTCGGAGGGAGTGTATTCTCTGCTAGCGTTCAATGTCACCGCAGCAAAGCTTAAAGCAAGATCTGCACTGGAAAACTTCATTTTTAGGTTTTAGGAAGATGAAAACTGAATTCCACAGCAAATGTTGGGGCTGACTGGTGTTCTGAGATGTCTTTATGCAAAATCTGCTGCCAGTTCAAATTAACATCTCGCATAACTAGCCCTGGAATGAGAAGTGATCGTCTGAGTGATGAATAAGACCCAGTTTGTGTCCTTGCTCATGCCCTGCCCCGAGGCTAATCCTCCCTCCTTCAGCACAGCTCCTCAAAAGCTTACCGGAAAGGTGTCAAATCATGGTTCATAAGGTTTAAGCAGGAAACAAAAGTATTTTATCCTAGCTTAAATGTCACCAGTGCCTGCTAGAAGCTTGCGTGTAGTGCGTTTTGTGCCTGCGTCCTTCTGCAGGATGGAGATGGACTCTCACCTCTCCCGGCGGGGTCCAGCTCTGAGCCCTGGAATTAGCTTTGTCCGGGGACAGCAGGTAACCGCACGTGTCCGTGCCGTCCCAGTGCAGGGCACAATGCTAGCAGCCGTTACTCGGTTGCGTCTGGATTAAACTGGGGTATTTGTGTGGTGATGAGTGCTATGGCGTTCCCCCGCGTGTTCAGGTACTTGAGCTCTCCAGCAGAGAAAAATTGTGCTTAATAATCTGAGGTTTGGAAATATATATACGTAAAATGTAAGTAATGGAAACAAATAAGTATATTTGTGGCACTTAAAATCCCGTGAGGCCAGGCAGCGATATCTGCTACTGCGAAGGGCCATCCCCCTCTTTCTGAGGGGCGCCCCTCCCGAACTGCCACAGGTGCCCTTGGTGTAAGGACGTTTTCTCCATCCCACGACGGCCCATGGGTCAAAATTTTTTAAAGGCTCTTTAGTGCCTGAGTGTGGAGGCAGGTCCCTGAGCAGGATCTTGAGTGTGACCAAGGAGGGAGGGGAGGTCACACAGCTTTCTCAAGACATTTCTAAAAGTCCCAGTAGGTGCTGCTCTCTCTGCATGGAAACACCTAAAAGCTTTGAACATCTGCCCTGTGAGCCTGCCCAGGCCGAGAGGCTGCTGCAAACGGCACAGTTTTTGTTTCTGCTGGTTTATGAGTGGGTTGCTGGAGGGGAAGGGAGCACGGTGCCCGGGGAGGGCGGGCGACCCAGCCAGGGAGGCAGCGGTGGGTGGAGGAAGCCAAAGCACAAGGGCAGGAGGAGTGGGAATGAGTTGGCCAAGTCAACTTGATGCCTTGCCCTCGCCTGCTAAGTCACGGCTCTTCTCTTGCCACCCAGCTCGATGTTGCAGGTCGTTGGAGTGTGGGATGCTCCCAGGGCAGTGGGGGCTTCAGAGCCCGGCTGCTGGAGCCATCCCTGCGCCAGGCAGCATTCCGGGAAGTTCCCTGCCCAACAGGCTTCACGTCTTATCTTCCAGTGCAAGTGTCGGCAATGCTGGCGAATACCAGCTCACTGTAATTAAGACACAGCACGTCTCATTCAGCAGGTTGTTATTCCCAAGCGTTGCTTCTGCTGAGCTCTGCGGGGACCTTTCCCTTGAGCCAGACCTGAAGGGTGGAAATATGTTCTCAGAAATGCATGCCAGTGCAGGTGATTTTCCAGGCAGAGACTGTCTCTGTGCAAAGCCTGAGCATCCCTGTGTGTCCCCAGGCAGGGGACGAGGGAAAAGCCTGTACATGGGTCCTCACTGGAGACCCATGCTGGAAAAGGCAGGGAGGTGATGGAGGAGCTGTGTCCTGGCTGCGTTTTTGTCTCTGCTGCCAGGAGGGCAAGGCTAGCTGTGCAGACCAGGCAGCACAGCTTATAACTCCTGGGCCTCGGGAGATCAGAGGTGGCTGCACGCTCCCACCTTGCAGGCAGGTATCAATGGCTGCCCTGGGCATTTTCTGCTGCAGCGCATCTGTCCCAGGGCCAGCCAGCAAAATACAAGTCTGTGCAGACCTCCCTGGATCAGAGTTTGTCATTTTTGTTATCATTTTTTTCAGCCTGGGCTTGGCTTGAAGTAGCTCAACCCAATAGCAACGTTTACCTGGGGGGTACTTCCACCTCAGTCCCAGGATGCGCAGTGGCTGCTGCAGGGTAGGAAAGGTTTTGGCAGAAAACTCACGGCGTAGGTGAGGCTGGTGTGTTCGGTACCTGTACGCTCGGGGCCCGTCGCTGGTGGACTCTTGGCTGTGTGCTGTGGGCTCTGCTCCGCTGCCAGGTCGAGCATAGCCTTGGAGCGTGTGAGCCCTTGCAGGGACAGGGACTCCGGAGGGCTCTGTGTCTGCGAAGTCTGAACGTTTTGTCTGAGCTCCTGAATGAAGAAAAAAAAATAATCAAGTGAAGCACAGTTTGGTTCTGCAGTGGCTCAGAAACAGAAGCTGGGGAAGGGACAAGCTTCACCTTGTTTTCAATAGTTTGGATATTGCAAACTGTTGAGTTTTTAGCAGCCTAATGAAGTTTTATTGTTTAAAATGTATTTTTAAGTTTTAGGTAATAACTTAATAAATCCCCACTGGTACTTAAGGCACCTTCTAAACAGAGTTCAGCAAAGCTGCTCGGTGGTACTGAGCAGGAACTGGCCCGGTGCTTTGAAGGTGGAAAGTGTTAAAGCAGCACCGCGTTGGCTTTGGTGCGATGGGAGAAAGCCCAGCGAGACACTTGCTGGCCTCAGGATGTCCCCACCTATGCAGTGATGAGGAATCATTGAAAATTAAAGGAAAGCCCACTACTCATTAACATAAGGACTTTACTGAAATTTCCCCAAAGCTCTTTAACAGGCAAGAAACGCATCTTAATAAGCAAGAAGTACAAAATAAATCCCTAAAACTTCAATTGCTGGTCTATAACTCAGGAACCGGCCATCTCGCTTTTAGCGGGTCTGCTGTACAGCTGGATTGTCAGCCACTGAAGTTATTAGTTTATAATTAAAATGCTGTCAGTTCCTTAATTATAGGCACTGCTACAATATCATTCACCACTGTAATTGTTTGGCTTTCTGATGGGGGAGCATGACTAATATTTTTCTTTGGGATTTTCAAATAAAATATTATTGGTCATCACGTCAGTCTGCCGGAGGAGGACTGTGCCGTGCTGGTGCCACGCACAGCGCGAGTGCTCAGCGGGCGGCTCCGCAGGCAAAACTGCTTCCAGAGAGGAACGTTTTGGGGTGAGGTTTTCAGCCACCCAGGCTGACGGCGCAGTGGGATGTGACGTGGTGAGCGCTGGGGCTGTTCTCTCCCCTCGGCTGCCGGAAAGCCGGGGTGGCTGTGCTGATGGCAGGGAGGTGGTAACGCTAACTGAGAGCTCGGTTCCAGTCTTATGTGAAGTCCTACCTCTCCATCTCCTATTTTGCTGGAGGAAAAAAAAAAAAGTGCCATCAATACAGGAGCTTTTTTTATCCTGTTCGGTGCTTTGTCTAAATGAGCAGTAGCAGAATTGCACGCTAACTTTCGTGGCCAGATCCTGCACACAAAGCCCTGGAGAGCACGTCCAGGCCGGGGAAGGGGCTGCCGAGGGAGGTCATGTCCAGGCGGTACTGCTTGGCTGTGTGACAGCTCATCCCATGGCCACAAGGACGAGGGGCAATGGCACAATGGCCAGCGAAGGAAAGTCAATCAGACAGTAAAGAATAAAAATTTCCCAACGGGAATGGTAGAGTGTTGGAACCGGGGTCCAGAGAGGCTGTGGGACCTCTGTCTCTGGGGACCCTCAGATACTCGGGTCCAGGCACTGAGCAACCTCGCCTAAATCTGAAGCTGGCCCTGCTCTGGGCAGGAGGTTGGACTAGAGACCTCCAAAGACCCTTTGCAGCCTAAATCACTGGATGATCCAGTTCAGGTACCTTACCTTTACCTGTGAGCTAAGAAAAGTAGAGAGGAGCAGGTCACCTGGCATGCAGGAGGGGACAGGAGGGACATGCAGCATACGCGCAGTGCACCCAGGCACACCGGGTCCCTTGCTTGCACACCAGGAGCTACTCCGCTATGGAGCCCCAGGGACAGACACCTCAGAGCCATTCAGTGTCTTTCTGGCTTGAGTGCACCGTTCACGTCCAAGGAGCTTTACAGCATTTTAGCAAACAGACACAACGTGCACCTGTGGCTGGGAATTGCTGCTGGAATTAATGAGCAGGAGAAGGACTGGGTGCTGAACCCGTCGCCTGGCAGCTGACGCGGCTAATAGCAGGCATCGCAACAGGCAGGTAGCAATTTGGAGGCAACACAACCGGGAATCTTTCTTGTCTCATTTGCACTGATGTATCCATGTAATCAGTTCATTTGGGTCGGTTATTATTATTTCTCGGTGAAATTGCTGTTCTCTGCTCCCTGTGCCTGGTCTCTTCCCCCACCGCTCCCCTGAGAGATGAGTAATTGTAAAGCAAACACGAAGAGGAAGTTTGACAATGGGTAATAACAGGACAATGCGAAATAGCAAGGTAGCTGAAATTTACAGTGCTTTCCCAAGTGTCAAGACAATTGATAACGAGTATTTACTCCTCCGCCGTGGCTCTGTGTTTGTCTCCCTGGCGAAGGTGTGGCAGTGGGAGAAGCGGAGGGGCTCTGGACTGGCTTGATGGAGAAACCATGGTAGCAATGGCTGGTGAGGCTTTGAGCCACGGTCAAAAAAAAAAGTGGGAGCCACTGAGATGTGTGTGTTGATTTAATCAGTTTAAGTTTCCCAAAGTGCTTTTGCACAGTATACCCGTCAGTCTGTAAGGTTTCCAGTTGCAGGGATATGTGTGTGTATGCGTATGTGCACACACGTGTGCATACATATGCTCATAGAGAGGCTAAAGGTCTGGTCCCGGAGAGTGGGAATGAGGCAGGGACAATCAGCTCACAATTAATTTTCCTTGATTTTCCTTTCTTTTTTTCCTATTTCAGCTCTTCTAAGGAAATAAATCCACTGTCTCGCATCTCTTACATGGTTGCTCCCTGCAGGCAACGTGGTGTTTTAATGCTACGGCCTGTCTTTGAGCACTCTGCCCTGTGGATTTGTTATACTTATAGCTGGTTTCTCCCTATGGAGCTGTGTCCCGCAGTTTCTTTTTGCCCACAGCCAGGCTCGGTCTGCGGCTGGCTGCACGCAGGTTACAAGGTTTTTGAAGTCCTCCGCTTGCTACCGGCATTAGCAGGAGAAAGTAAATATTCCCACTGCTCTTTAGCAATTCGCATCCTCAGGCGCTGTTAATGGCATAAACCATCAATCAGTTGGCAGCAGGCTACAGCGGGAATTGGCACACTTGAAAAACCCATGACATTGGATTAAAAAGCATCCATAGGCCAAGTAAACACTGGCGAAGCCCAAGCCTGGGGGAGCGGGGAGCGGGCAGCTCCGGGCGGACCCCGCTGCCGTGCCGGGCGAGCCGTGTCCCCATGGTCCCTCGCTGCGGTGCCAAGGCTGGGCTTGCACGA
Organism: Stercorarius parasiticus; assembly: GCA_013396915.1. Lineage (NCBI taxonomy): Eukaryota > Metazoa > Chordata > Aves > Charadriiformes > Stercorariidae > Stercorarius > Stercorarius parasiticus. The sequence continues at coordinate 116,061 of VWZL01005283.1, read as the reverse complement.
CACAGCCATTCTGCTGGTCCTGCAGCCGAAATGCTTTTGCTCTCCTTAGGGTTTTCCCTCAAACCACACTCTGATGNTTTAATCTGAGTGGTTTTGCAACCTCCCTGCGTCGTTTTCAGCACAGCCTCTTACCCAGCTCTCGGGACCAGCGTTGTTTCCTCCTTAAGACTCGCCACCACTCTGTCCCCAAAGAGAAGTGCTTGTCGGGTGCTGGCTGCAACCCTTACACGACGTCTAGTGATTCAGCGCTATGTGAGAGGCCTGAAAGACGGGTGAATTGTTTTGTTTTATTGCATATTACTTTATTTGGTGTAAGATGGTATAAGCATACCAATGTCAGCTGATGCGCTTGTAGGATTGGGATCTATGAAGCTTAGGGAATGTCTCTATCTGCATCTTGAGGGATGCTGCAGGGGAACACAAATCCCGTTTTTACATCTCTTTACGTTCAGTAAATATGCTGGCTATTTGCTGTACTGGAGAGAGGAGATTACACAAGGGTTTTTCCTCATGTGCCTTGAGATCCTTTGCCATTGTTTGGTGCGCTCAGTGAAGCAGCTGGCAGGTTTGGGTTGGGCAGCGAGGAGGAGAAAGGGAGAGAACTTAAGCACAAGTTAAATACAAATATAATCTGCCTATTCAAAGAGGGATTTGCTGTCTCTTGCAGCATCCTCCCGAATGAGTAGGACTGAAAAGTCAAACCCAAACACACCCCGAACACAGCGCTCTGCTCCCCCAGCTCTGCAGCACAGCCTTTATGCCCAGGCAGGTCCTGGAGAGCGTTGCCCGTGTCCCCGTGCCCCCTCGCTGCCACCCTCAGTACAAGCAAAGGGACCCACAGGCATTGCCAGAGCCCACTCAGCATATAGGAAGAAATCTTCCCTTGGCTTTGGTGGATTTCACGGGGCCAGGAAAGGTTGGTCCTGGGGATTTTGTTCGCTCCATCACTGTGCCAAAGAGCGCTGGGAAGAACTTGCTTTTATATATGAGATATGGAGTGAATGAGTCCTGAGATGCAGAAGTTGTCTCGTTCTTTCAGAGTTACATACCAGGAAACAGTTTTGATGCTCACATTTTATTTGACTGAGGCACAGATCTCCCAGGGAAGGTTTCTGTCGTCAGGACCATCAGTTTGCCTTCAATCACGTCTCAAGTCACCTCAATAAAATGTCACGCTGGTATGTCAGAAGGGCAGAGATCTCACACAGCTCTACAAGCTTTGAAAAATAACCAGCACATATCAGCCAGCCTGGGGAAAAGCTCCGGCATAACCTGTCTCCTGACACTGGGGCGTTTGTGGATGTGTAGGCAGGTAGTGGATGCTTCTGCCGTGAGAGATGTTCCCGCTGCGGTTTTGGACCTTGCTGGGTAGTGGGGACACTAATGACACGGATGGCAGGTGTGGTGGCCCCAGTGCTCCACGGCCCTTCCCGTCTCCAGAAGTCACAATAATAGAGCAAAGCAGAATTGACAGAAAAGCTTTCTGTGAGTTCATGCCGAATGAGTGAAAAAGATACCAATCCTAACAGGCACTGAGAAAATAAAAGAAATCAAGACTTCTTCTTAGCCCCAGCTTTCATTTCAGATAGATAAGTTAAAACGTCTCCATCTCCGAATTTCCACCACATCGTAGAAGTTTCCTGAGTGTAACCGGGAGAAGCTGCTCTGGGCAGTGGTGGTTGTTTCCACGTGTTGTGTCTAAACTTGTCTCTCGTGCTTGGTAATCAACCAGAGCCTTTTGGTTTCAGCTTTGAAGCTTAGTGGTGTTTGGGAGTTTTTTCAGCAATAATACAGTGCTTTAGGGAAAGTGTTTTGTCTGGAATAGGAGCTAGTGCATGGGGATTTTGGTGCAGCAAGTTCAATGTAAAGATGAATTTCACTTAGGTTCATATAAGGAGATTTAGGTGCAGTAATGCTTTATGTAAGAGCCATTGGAAAGGTGCCTGTGGACAACTCACCCTGCCAACTCATAAATTATATGTTGTTTTTTGTTCCAAAAGGGCTACTAGTAGGGCCTGTTTGTTACATGCAGTACACGCTGTTATTTCCAGCATGTACTTAAGATGAAACAGCTTTTTGTTGAGAAGAGCACGATCCTTTCCTCCTTGGTGATAAATTGTCATTTTAAATTCTCTCAGTGGTGACTTTTCCATTGCAAGCAAACTGGCAAAGCATAAAAAAGGTTGTTTAGTTGGTTTTATTTCTCCTTAATGTGAGAGCAATTTAAAAATGCGCGTGTCTGGGCTGTTGACTATTTTAGGAATTCTCACGCTGTATAATGCTTTTAGCAAACTTTTGCCAAGTTTCTCACCGTGATGCTGCGAATTCTGAGCATTCCGGTATTGAATGATCCCAAAACATGTCTCGCCTTGGCCTCTGGCTGCTGGGTCTGGGTGTGCTGGAGGCAGGATGGGAGCATGCTTGACCCCCGCTGCAAGCGCTGCCAGGCTCCGCTCTCCCTGCCCTTACGTGGGAGAGCAGCTAGGAGGGTTTGGTGTCTGCACTTTAACATCAATAGGAAAACTAAGTATTGCTTACAGTCAGCGACACTGAAAACCAAGCACAGGGCCGGGAGTTAGCGGAGAAAACCCTCTGTGGCTTTTAACCACTCCAGACACCGGCGGGGCTGTCCATTGGAAAATTGAAACCTAAATTCCATTGAAACCTAAATTTACAAAATAGGTTTAAAAAGGATGCGGACAAATTGACCATGAGCCAGCAATGTGCTCTTGTGGCCAAGAAGGCCAACGGTGTCGTGAGATACATTAAAAAGAGCATGGCCAGCAGGTTGAGGGAGGTCATCCTGCCCCTCTGCTCTGCCCTGGTGAGGCCACATCTGGATACTGTGTCCAGTGCTGGGCTCTCCAGATCAAGAAGGACAGGGAACTGCTGGAAAGAGTCCAGTGGAGGGCTACAAAGATGATCAAGGGAACAGAGCCAACTCTCTTACGAGGAAAGGTTGAGAGACCTGGGTCTGTTTAACCTGGAGAAGGGAAGACTGAGAGGGGATCTCATCACAGAATCACAGAATGGCAGGGGTTGGAAGGGACCTCTGGAGATCATCTAGACCCTGCTGGAGCAGGGTCACCCAGAGCAGGTTGCACAGGAACGCGTCCAGGCGGGTTTGGAATGTCTCCAGAGACGGAGATGCTTATCAGTAGCTAAAGGGTGGGTGTCAAGAGGATGGGGCCAGATGCTTTTCAGTGGTGCCCAGTGACAGGACAAGGGGTGATGGGCACAAACTGGAACATGGGAAATTCCATCTGAACACAAGGAAAAACTTCTTTACTTCGAGGGTGCCAGAGCCCTGGCCCAGGCTGCCCGGAGAGGCTGTGGAATCTCCTTCTCCGGAGATATTCAACACCCGCCTGGATGGATCCTGTCCAGCCTGCTCTGGGTGACCCTGCTGTGCCAGGAGGGTTGGAGGACATGGTTTTCAGAGGTCCCTTCCGACCCCTGTGGCCGTGTCGCTCCAGCCGGGGACGCGCTGGGAACGGGGCCGGCAGCGGCGCGCGGCCTCTGCTGCCCCCCGCCGGCCGGACCGGGAGCCGCCGGCCCCAGCTCGGTCACACGGGGGGGTCCGGTGACTCGGGGGGGGTCCGTGTCCGGGATGCGGGGATGGCGGGGGAGGACGATGTGTTAAACACGTCGGAGCGCGGAGCCTCTGCAGGTAGTTTTGTGCCGATGGAAATGAGGGAATTTGGTATTTGGTGCCTTTAGCGTAAAGGAAATAGCGCCAAACTCCTGCTGGGGCTGGTGCCGGCCTGTGAGCGGTGAATCGTTGCGGGTGGGGGTTTCGGAGCTATGGGTGAGCATGCCAGGGCCAAACCCTCGGGTGGCGTAAGCCAGCACACCGCCTCCCCGGCAGCCCCAGCGTGCCCAGGAGCTGGGGTAGTTTGTGTAATCCAAACATGTGGCCACACACAAAAGCTACACGAAACACAGATGTAACAGGTGTAGAAAAACAAGTTTGCTTCAGAATTCCTTCCTCGTGGGTTCCTCAGTTAATACCAGCTCCTGCTATTCTGCCAGCAGCGGCTGCCCAACACAACCAGCTCTGCTTCTAGCGAGGACATAGCCTGGAGCTCCCCCTGTGAAACATCATTTCACCCTGCATAGAGGCTCCCCATCCTTCCCTCCAGGACTCGCTAACCTGGACAAAGACCACAGCATACTGTGTCCCGGCATTAGGATTACTCTTGAACACCTGGGAAGCTCCTCCACATGAGGATGCTGAGCCCAGTCAGTGGGAACATGCTGGATCCCAGCCCTGGCGTCCCATTCCCCGAGCGCCTTCAGCATGTCACTGAGCAGCCTTACGCAGCCAGGCTGTGCGCACTCCCCCCCGGGCAAGTGAATGCCACCAGGCCGGGGTGAACGTCAGGGGGTCCGCAGGCAGGCCGGGGTGTGCACCCCACTCAGGACACTCTGCTCCCAGCCTGGCTTTACCTCCCAGCTGCCGTGGTACACGGGGGCAGGAACAGCCTTTTTGTTCCGCCTGTGCACAGCACCTAGCAACAGGCGGGCCCTGCGCTAAGGGTAGCGCTTCTAGGGACTTCTGCAACACGGATAATCACGCTTATTAAAATAGACTTGGGAAACGAAGGCTGAGGTAACCCAAGAACACGTTTGACTATCAGGATGAAGCATGAAAAGGTAGAGTGCTTCCCTGTTGCTAACTTGCTTCCCTGGGTTCTGTTGTGTATCTTTATTTAAGTGGTTCATACACTAGTATAGTATTTCCCTAATGCACTTACTCTAAAAAAATAAAAATCACAGGTTCACAGAGCAAAACTAACAGTACTTGCCTGTATTTCTGAATTCCTTCCTTCTAAGTTTTTTTTTTCAACTCACAAAAAAAGGAGAACCACCTGAGACTTCAGTAAAGAAGTAGGAGAACGGATGGTAAAAGTCAGCTGTGACAGACGACAGCTGGAAAACTCGCACGACAAGTATCTAATATAATTAATAATTTCTGTCTCATAAGTCTTTGTGCAGGTAAGCAGCATCGTAGCAGGAGAGCTTTCCGAGCAGGGATGAAACAGTGACTATCATGTGTGCCTTGGAAATAGGACACAAATAAAACTTCAACAGAAGAATAAAGGGAATACAGGTATCTATTTCCAACATAAGCAGAGAGGATCTGAACTTAGAACTTCGGGATTAATAACAGAGCAGGTTAAACGTTGCCTGGTATTAGAGTTTCATTTGGGTTTGTTTCTCTCTTGGTACAAATCTAATGTTCCAAGAGGCTGGAGGAAAAATAGAGCAGAGATTTCGGATGTCCCACTGAGTCTGGATTTGCAATGAATTGATGTCGCTTTTTTGGGGGGTTGCTCTCCAAGGCAGTATGGTGACATCACCCTCTTGCTGCCACATTGCGCTAGGGCAACCTGGTTGTTTAGGGCAGTAATTGCTTTTCAAGACTGCATCACTGTTATTCAAGCTAGAATATACTCCTTACTCTGCTGTGTGTTTCTATTGCTTCTCTACCATACAACTTTTGTTTCTGCGTATGTATTCCTTAGCAGAGGGGACACACTCATAGCCTGGCATGTTTCTGGTCTGGGTCTATACAGAGCAGCGCAAGTTCTGAGATAAGATACTTGAGTGATCCAAGTAATTTCCAAAAAACTGTGTAAAACAATGAATGGAAAAATGTGAGGTTTTCATAACAATGCTGTTACAGAGACCATTTTTAGCTGGTAAATGTCATCTACCTCTGTACCAAAATACAATCCAGGTAGCTCATGGAGGGCCTTTCCAGCACAAAAAATGTTAATAAGCTTTAAAAGAGTCTTGAGACTTTGTCATTTATGATCTTCATAATTCATACATTCATGAAAGTGACTCCTCCCTGATTTGGCAATAATTTAGTATTGCTGCTTTACAAAATATTTTACTATTCATTGTTGTTAGGAGGGGAAAAAACACAGAACTGTAAATACATTTTGACAGTGTATTTGTCATATTAAAACCCTTTTGTTTGCTTACCACCTCCCCCATCTGCAAAATTTGTAGCGCACCAGCAGCACTGCGTGTCTACACAGGCTCTACCAGGCAAACCTGAGCTTCCCCTGTGTTCTGAGTTGACCAGCTATGAACTAGAAGACTTTTGACAGCTTATTAGTCCAGGGCTGTGCTGAGCTACTGAAGTTATACGTATGACTTCTCGTTCAGCTGGCTTGCCTTTAGCAAACTTGGAATGTGAGCAAAACAAGCTCAGATGTGTCTGTTCAGCCCAACATACAGAGATCCACAGCCACCGAGAGTGGGAATTATACGGCATTTAGACTATAGATGTCCAAAGTCACAATCCTGGAAATCCCCCTCAGCTGTCACCTAGTTTGAGGCGGTGGCTCTATTCTGTATAACATCATTATTTTACTTCAACCATGTACGCTTACGACTCCATCTGAGTGAGATCCCAAATGTGTTCCTTTACACAAACCACTGGAAGGCTTGATTTAACAGGTGTTTTTAGAGCACGGCTAACAGGTAGTGACATGACCTACTACTGCCCCTTGTTCCTTCCTCCCTGCCTTACAAAAGCCTAGAGCATACTCATTTCTCTTCTCCTGTTGTGAAGGTTGAAACATGGATTTCCTACCTCCCAACAGACTGTTTGGACTGTAGAATGATCCAGGTGGATAGATTCCACTCCCCCTATTAATATTAAAAGTATCTGAGATTCTTTAACATTATTATTGCCGCTCTACTGCTTTGGTTTCTTGTCATGAGGAAGGAAGGGTTCCACCATTTATTTCAGGAACTATAATGTATTTCATAATACTCAATTGACAGATAAAATCCAGAAGCAGATTATAAATGCTATCAGGATTAGATTCCTGGTTCTACAAGAACAAAGCTTTTAAATTGCAGTTTTTAACATGTAACGTTTGATGTGGTTGCACAGAACACAGCCCACTGAGGTTCAGATCGCTGCAGTTCTTTGCATCACCTTAAGGAAAAAAATAAAGCTAGTACAGTATGATTTTTGTTGTTTTACACCCCTCGACAAGCACTAATTAATTTGTTTTATATGAAACTAGCAAATTCCAGTCTATTCACAGATAAGTTCTAAAATGGCAGCTATTTTGAAAAATTACGATCCTACTTAGTTCAGTTTCTGGTCCCATCTGGACTAGGGTATGGAAGCTGGGACTCACGCACAAATGCACTGTGCTCAGTCCAATGTCACGTAAGTAAAGGAGCACTTACTACCAGGCTCAACGCCTACCAGAAATAGGAAACTCTTTGTAAACACCTTTTATTGACAATGTTTGGCAAACACCTTAGTTCACAAGTCCTGTGCAGAAGCTTCATCCAAATAACCAAAATATATTTCTTGTCACAAATTACAAAGTTAGTGGATTAACGCAAAGTGCCTGTCTGCACAGATCTGCAACTGCTTTCCCCTGAAGCATAAGCAAAACAAGTATTTTTGTACAAAAATTCACAGAAGCAGTAGAAAACTATTTTTCAGCTCTGTCTTTCTTACTGTTGGTTTCAACACAAAGTGAAGACACTTGGACCTTCTTCAATAGTCCGGTCAGTATTCATCTACTGTTTGGTCTCTGTTTCCATCTGAGTTTCTTGAGATTCTTCAGCTTCTGAAAGTTTTTCATCATCTAAAATTCAATATTACTATTAGTCAAACATGCTTGGTTGTATTTACAGACTGTATTGCAGAACTGTGTCCCACTTAAATATTATATGTTGATTGCCTTAAATGTGTAGTTGAGTATCTCATTATACAAAATGTTATGTTCAAACAAACAAAAAATCCTTCAAAGTTTTTAAGGCTGTTACCTGTAACAGTTATCACAGGAAACATGGGGTAAATCCTATAGTATCAATTTAAGCAAACACTACTGGATTGTTTCAAATTACATGCCTTCTCTTTGCCTATTAGTGGTTTATTTCAAACCGAAGCTGTGCCTTCCACTAAAATGTTACTTCCTTCACAAAATTCTAGAAGCCGAAAGGTAATCTATACATTCGTGTGAAAATGTATTTTAGAGACTAATACTTGAGCAAGTGTTAGTAACAATATAATAACAATAACCTTCTGCTAAAGTGCACCCAGGATTAACAGTTCATTCTGCTTAAGAAGATCTAGATGGCCTTAAGAGAATGAAAGTCTGCTCTTACAGCCATCTATGTATGTTAATCAGGTCATGCTCAAAGGCTATACCAACTATTCCATCTTGGAAAGACACAGCAAAAATCCAGCAAATAGTATTGAGAACAATATTATCCATATTGGAGCATGAAAAGTAAGCACTGATTTGAAAATATTACGTATTTGTATAACAAAAGATGAGTACGACTAAATTCCTGAATTTAGCTCATGTATGACAGTTTTAGCCCCTGCTCTATTACAGACTCGCTATCTGAGAAGTCATTTAGCTTTCCTGTATTCCAGTTTCTTTTTAGTAAAGCCCCAAACGATACCATGATGGCAGTGACATGTTCAAAACTATTGAAACAGGAATTATACAAATGAGTTTGGAAATTATGCACAAGAACACTTTTCTGTAAAAAATATTTTTTCTGTTTTAAAAAAGAAAAATTAACAAGCTCAAATTGCTATTCTCCATCCCCACATTTTAAAGAAGTCTGTTGCCTACAGGTGAATCTGAAGTTATTCAGGAAATTACATGGAGGCTAGCTTGTTGAATCCAAAAATTCTGAGCAGTGTCAGGCTCTAGACTACTACTGGGAAAAAAATGCTGCCGATGTAAGAGGTCACGAACCTCAATTGCACAAAGCCAGGCCACTGCTGGAAGCTGTGATTCCTTTTGATCCGCTGGAACCCAACCCAGCTATATATTACCTAAGAACACCACTTACTTTCCAGGGTTTGCTGAAGCTCATGGATGGTGCTCAACAGAACGTGAAACTGCTTTCTTCTCAGCTCCAACTGGAAGGATAAAATATATATTTTAGCAAACAGAGAGCACGTACAGCCAAAAAACCCATAGCAGATTCTCCATTAATTATGTTACTAATAAATAATTATGTAACAATCTCTGTGAAAAACCTACCTTATCCTCAACATTTTCTTTAATGTGAGAAAGATGTTGCAGTTCTTTTCCCAAAGCTTCTAGCTGCCTGAAAAGAAATTGTCATAGTATTTTTAAAAAGTGCTGTAGAATTCTTGAAAAATAGATTTGAACTAAGTGGAGGAAAAAGAACCATTAAATAAACAGCATAGGTAAAAAAAGCATAACAAATGAAATGACAGAGTCATAAATATTAAACTATCATGTCATAAACTTGTAATTTCAGGACTTTTACAGAAAACAAGGCCTCCAAGCTTGAATACAGTTGTACACTGGGCATTTGGACTGTAACAATTCAGTCCTGCCATAAACATGTTATTTGCTTGACTGTACAATTAAAGAAGTAGGTTACATTAAACGCCCGTGGCATTTTCACAGGCTTCACTACTTCACAGATTTCTTTATGTTGACATGAGTAGATTAAATAAAAATATAGCATCACCATAGAGAACATATTTGATACACCTACACACCCAACATACAAACACAACAATTCCCAGACACAACAGTTGACCAAACACAGTCAAGTACCTTATCTCTGACAATGGCCTGACCAGACAGAGTACTGGACAACATGTAGATTTTACTGTAGGCATATGTAGAATAATACATGTTTTTGATTAAACTACATGATATAGCTTATGCCCCAGCACACAGAATTTAGCACTGTGATCCATAAAAATACTCATTTCCTTCTCAAATGCCATTTTTACTGTAATTGATAGCCTCTGGCATTAAGAGATAAAGGAAATATGCAACACCTATAATCTTTGTTATTATTCATATCCTTTTGAAATATATCGTCTTTCAACACCTCTTCAGGATTCTTCTGCAAGCATTTGTTTGATTTGTGTTCTTACTTGGACCCACCATGGACAACCACAATCCTTTCTGAGGTAGGGCAAAGAGTAACAGATACCATAACGTACACTAGCTTTCAAATGAGGATAGGCCATCAAGTCTTACACTCAGACCTCCAGTTTGGCCCTTCTACTTTTCCTCCAATGCCTACCATAATTTATGCTCCATGTAATAAGATCATCTGTTTCTTTCAAGGTGAAGTGGACTGAGGCTGACCATCCCTGATTAATTAGTAGGCAGAGCCATACAGGGGTCAGCAAGGGAATAGGTGGGTTTTTTTCCCTGAAGCCCTGACAGCTGCTGCAACTGGTCCGGGCAGGGAACCACAAAAAGGCCTCCAGTCCTAAGTAGATGGCTGGGAAAAAGGTCTGTTTTAGTGCTACTTGAGGGTGTTGTCTTTTTTTGAGCCAGTATGCTTGGTACCTTGAAGGGAATGCCTGGAAGAGGGCTGGGTGTGACATTATCCCTTCCTACAACGGAAATAGGCTAACAGCATATAGGGTCATACAGTGATTTCTCTAGTATTTGGGTTTTAGTTACTGAAAGACTTCTATTAGGACAAATCTTGCTATTTATACCGTGCTGTCAGGTATAAGCATGCTGTGAGAAGACACACAATTTTTTTCTAGTAACATCCAAGCTACATCTGGAATTTTACTACTTTTACTTTCCGCTCCAGAGAATCTTTGCCTAGCCTCCTCATTTTTGTATCTCCTTTTCTAAGACTCAGTGCCATTTCTTGGTCCTTTTAGCAGTTCTTCTGGTACTGCATCTAATTACACTGTGAGCACTGACATTTAGTAGTTCAGCTCCTGTCACTTCCTGAATTGGCTCCTGTGCATTACTTGTGACTAAGCTGATAACAGCTTCTCTTCTTTTGTGCTATATGACTAGTTGTTCTAAGAAACAGTACCTTAAAAGCATAAAGAAACTTTTTCTGAAGTTTGTCCTATTGTGCCATATGACCTGCAAAAGCTATAAATGTAACTTGCAATAAACCATGACATTTCTCCTCACAAGAGGTTTTCTCAAGTGTTTTTAGTTCTTAAGAGTTCCATGAAAAGTGTGACATTGTTAGTGAGGCTTTCTCCATTCTGATTTACGGGGGGTCCTTGGTTGATAGTACGATTTTCTGTATACTTTACTCAAACTGGAGAGAAGCATTGTAATTAAAACATTGGATGAAAACTTCATCTAGTTCCTATATTTAAAGTCTGCTCTCTTGGAGAGGTCAGTTAAAGCTAAAATACCTATGGACCAAGCTCCTTTTAAAAATGTTCCATTCTGTTACTATGTCCTATTTCCCCATCTGTAAAATGGGGGATCATACTCTTCTATAGTTCAAATCTGTGTCTGACTACAGATACAACGGAGTAAGGACAAAAGGGCATACACTGTAGCCGTTCTTCCAGGGGATGAACACACTGGTATTTCCAACTGTAATATAAAATTGTTTAAAAAAAGACAAAATGTCAAATCTACTAGCTGTAACTTACCACCATTTCTATCTTTGCTCAAGAAACTTATGCTTGGATCTGTTAAGCAAAATTAGAACAATCCCTCCAAACATGAACAACCTGGCATCCTCTAAGAGAAAAAGTATTATCATTTAGTTGTTTCCATTCTTAATCAGTTGACTTATCTGAAAAACTTCACTTTTGGTAGCTGTCTGTTATGAAGCCTCACTTGATAACTGGCACATGCTGAGTAATGGAAGTAAGAAGTAGTCAAGCCTCATGAGAATTGCTTGTAATAATCAATAGTTGTGGTAATGAAATCAAGGCACAAAAAAACAACATACAAGAAAGAAAAGCGTGAAATATTCTCAGTGGCTTACTGCTATAAAAATGCTATTAGTAGGGTAATAATATAATCCAAAACCTCCCTTTTGCTGTAAAAGACCATGGAATGTGAAAAGACAGCCTCTCTTTACAATTTCACTTAAAGTGGGCAACGGGATAAGTGCAAGCTGTGCTTCAGTGAGAACAGCAACCCCACACTACATCTTTAATTGGGTTAAGAAGAACAAACTCATAGATGCAATGAGTCCTGGAATGTTTCTCTGGCTTGATAGGAGTTGAAAATATTATCTCCCCACAACTGCCCAAACTGACCCAAGCACAGATAGTAATCCAAATCCAACAATGACAGAAACAATACTGTAAATTCCACGCAAGATGAGTTGGACAACAGGCAGGTCTAACCTGCATGCCAGGACAGGTTATACTGTGGTACTCAACATAGTAATTTATAACCGGGCATGCAGGAACAACTACCACAAGGAAAACACACAAAAAAACCCTAAAAGCTTTCTCTCCTGCTACCTTAGCTTGCTTGTGTGTTAGGTATTTTGTGTGACTACTGAATCCCCTGCTGGCACACTTTACAGCAGTTCCCCACTATCTCTCTTTTCTGAGAAACTCATTCCTGGTAAACTGACATTAGGTGTGTGTTTATATCTGAGTTCACTTATTCACCCTAACAATGGAAAAATTTCAAATACAAAATGATTGGCAATGCTTCTGAACCCATACAGATAGAGATTAATTAAAGAAAGCTGATAAGAGCACAATTTTAAAATGAAACCCAAGTTTTTCTTGTGTCAAAAGAAATTATATGAAAGTGAGGAAAGGTCAAACTGAAACCAAGAAGATGTCAAATTTGGTGAATTCCAGCTTCCTGGCTTATTATAAATTAATGTGGTCTCATACTTACTTCAGTGTTTCATGTCTGTCTGGATGGTGTTGTATGACTTTGGCCAATGCATCATATTCTGAAAGAAATTTAAATAGTCTAAATAATTCTGAAACTATTGATTCAAGACCCAGAAATCAGGTACTGTAGAATGGTACAGATTCTTTCTCCTTCTTGAAAAACTGTTTTAATGTTTTTGAAATTTGTACGTAACACCTTACATAGATAAAAAAGTACATGCAAATATCCATATATAAAAATGTATATAATTTATACCATGCTATAACATTTCAAAGTAGATGATTACATTGAAAGAGATTTTAAATAAACTTCAGATATGATTGTAGGACATTAGCTACTCAAACCTACCTAGTGCTAGTGATTCGTAAAGGATGAGGCCAGAAAACACAACCTTTAGATAGCTCTGCACTGCTGCACATTTCGTCTTTTGTGTATGATTCATAAGCACTGGTTTTAGATACAATCTAATGTATATGTACAGAAAATCGTGCTGATAAGATGTTACACGTGAACATTTCAGATTTTTAGAAAAAAAGTATAAAAAGCTGCATGAGAAGCAACAGGATTTTTTTTTAAACTGTATTACATATTAAGAACAATATTATGGTTATATAGGCAACTAACATAGCCATTTCCTGATAGTAAGATTGCATACATATCAACTACATCATTCACATGGAAAAAATCTGTGCTGCAGGCCCAGGACAAAACATATCAAAAAGCAAACACTTCAGACCTATGTTTGTGAACACACAAGAAATCTACATTCCTACTGGTTAAGGTTCTTTTAATTTCCACTTGAGTCTAAAATTATCCACAAAATTGATCAAACAGTTGTATTTGAAACCTTTTATCTGTTATACGTTTAAACATTTTCTTTTTGCATTTCATTTATCAAGACAAAACAAATTCTTGCTTCTCCTCAATTGCTAATGTTTTGATAAGACAGTATTACAGGGAAATGCTTTAAGTTTCAATTGAAATTATCAGCACATACTTTCAAGAGTAGGGAAAAAAAACACCTCTCATAACAGGTATTCAGTAAGGACAGATACGGGGTTGTTGGGTGTGTAACTGGCACCACCGTCTCTGTGTATGCCAAAACATTACCTTCACTTAAGAGCTGAAGGAATACACTTGCATAATCTGCAGTGCTGGGTGTAAGTCTATTCAACTCTTGTCTTGCCATTAATAACGTGCTTTAGTTCTTCTCAAGTCACGTGAACTGTGATAGGATGCTTTGGGGGTGTTTTCTTTGGCCTGAAAACATCTCTCTGAACTACTGTTTTACGTTTTCCTGATGTTGTGTGTCATTAAGATCTACTGGTTGAATCCTGCCTGCCTCATCCACCAAACTTTCAGTAGTGGGTGTGGAACCCACCAAACTAAATATAATATTCATGATGCCAGTGTATTTCCCTCGCACTTTCAAACATTTGGAATCTATTTTCTGATACAATGTATTTTAAAAGATAACAAAGTAATGAAACCAACCAGTGTAAATACAGATATTGCTCCTTACCTTGGCGATTTTTTCGAATCCTTTTTGCTTGCAGGATTTGTTTTTTGCATTCAGAAATCTTCTCATGTGCTGCAGCTATACTATTTTCTTTAAAAAAAAAAAAAAAAGAAGAGATATACAGAGTTATATTGAAATCTAACAATACATGTAAACAAGCCACTCTGATAAAGTATAAAAAGATAAAGAGCTGTTTGTGACATGGTGGCCTGGTAGCTCCATCAGCTTCAATAGGTTAAAAAAGCTTTTATTTGCATGTGTTTTATATACCACTAAGATGCTTACAGCATGTGTATGAGTGCTATCTATTAAAAAGAAAAAAACAAGAAACTACTCATCATGTGTATATATTATGTTCACCAGAACTGGCTCAAGCTTGTTTGTAAGAGAAATTGTCAAACAGAAAACAGTAATATTTTCTCATCTTTACCTATATCCTTATAGATCTTTTCATAATTTTCCATTTCTCTCAGGTTCATATCATACACCAGAAGAGTTTTTCCCATTGAAAATTCACACTGTGATAAAGTACTCAGCATTCGTTGGTACTGGCTGTAACTGCAAAGAGACAAGATATTTATTCCTAAGCAGCATAAAAATACCCCCTACCTTTACAAAACAAGAAAACAAAGCCTCGTGTAGCATAAGGAACAGTTAAATAACAATTATTAAAGAAATAAAATATTTCAAAGATTCAATGCGTGATTTTTTGAAAGTGCAGTTAGAAACATTGCACCCATTAATTCTACCATGCCCTTAAAGGTGCAAAGTGAGTATTGAAGCACTGGGCAGATTGGTCCAGGGCTTATAAACTTCCCAGCTAGGGCTGGCTCTGTGACCACCGAGATTCATATTTTAATACTGCAGTGCTATCGTGTCCTCCGGGAATTTATATCCAGTGCCCCACAGCGGAACACCATGCCGTTGCTCATCCCTTACTATTTTAGCCTGTTTTAAAAAAAAAAAAAAAAGAAACAGAACCACAGCAGCAGAAATACCAGCAGTATTACCCTTCCCTAACAGAACAAATGTCGAACTGCCAACTAAAATATTCGAGTCGTGATTCTGTTATAATAGCGGGACTCCCGGATGGATCACGCAGCGGCATGACAATCCTGAGGGCACTCGAGCGGCACGGGCGGATTTCAGCCTGCAGTCTTCAGTAATTTCTGACCCCTCTGTAGTCCTCATCTAGTCCTCAATCTCTCTGTAGTCCTCATCTCTAACCCCAGTGCTCGGCGTTTGTGCTGGAAACGCCACAGAGCCATAATGAAAGGTAGATGTATACATTTTAACATGAGTTGTTTCAAAACACATCAAGCCCAGTTTTCCACTGAAATGCAAGCTAATCCGTTCCAAGAGTAAAAAAAAAAAAAAAAAACAAACAAAAACCCCGAAACAAAACAGAAAACAAATACCCTTCCTCTTGAGATCCGGAATTACACCACTTAATGAAACTCTTCACCAACAAATTGATCCGCCTGTCGTCACCAGCACCATCGCCATCTATCAGAAGTCGCTTGCGGATAACTTCATCTGAGGAAAAAACTGCCGGTTAATGGCAGCCGCATCCCAGGGCCGAGCGCGGGTCGCACCCCAGGCTTTCAGGGAGTCATTCCCGGGGCTGAACCGGGAGGATCCGTTAAAAAGGAGACGGCCCCGGGGCTGAGGGACCCTGGGGCCCAGGCGGAAAGGCCTGGGGGCGGGGGGCGCCCAAGGCCCGGGCGTGCCCCGGCATGACGGGCCCGGGAGCGGGGCTGCGGGGTCGGGGCCAGGATGGAGGCCCGTCTGTGGGGTGAGAGGCCGGAGGTCGGGCTCGGAGGGAGGCCTAAAGCCGAGGCACGGGGAGCTCTTCCCCGGAGAGCAG